>PVKC010030997.1:0-14658 GCA_004027635.1 Crocidura indochinensis
ACATGGGGCTATCAACTTTGTTATCTTCATTATCACCTTTATTTCTTGGAAAGATGTAATTGATTTGATTTTATTATGATTAGATGGGATAATTGTTGCATATTTTACATCTAACATAAAATAATCTAGTAACCTAAAACAAGTTCTACTTTTGGTAAATTATCACATAAAAGCATGTGCATACAACTTAGAATGAACTCTCAGATTTCCCTAAGTGTTCCATAAGACAAAAGTAAAACACTTGATTTTTAAAATCATATTTGAGATTTTCCATAACTATCCAATTAACAATGGTAATTTAATCAATGAACAATTAGTCTTGAAAGCTTAGAAATGAAATAACTGCATGAGATTATATAAATGGTAATTGGGGGTGCTGGGTGATTGCTTTTAGTATTTGCTATAGCTTTTAATGAATAAATTACTTGATGACATATATGTATAATGTTTCTGAAATGGACTAAATTAGAAAAGTGAGTTATATTTATAATGTAGGTCTAAACACTTGACCTTATATAGGAGGAAAATAAATCCCTCTTCTGGAAATGGAAAATTTAAAGAAACACTGTGGAATACCCAGATAGAATTCAGTAATTGTTTAATTCATCTGCCTTTTATTTAGTAATTTACCATATTCTAACCTTTGTGGTAAGATTTACCTGATGAGTAATACTTGTACTTTGTGTATTCACAGTTTTATTGCTAATGAGTCAAATGTGTAAATAAATTAATGGAACATGATGAAATTGATAGCATAATCATTTACTCAGTTTTGGCAGAGAAGAAAAGAGGGAAAATGTTTCAGTCTATCTATAGACAAATGGCTTAGTTCTACTTGAAGCAAGGAGTAGATGTTTTCTAGGTAAATGTGAAAGGGAAGAGAGAGGCAGAGAAATAGGACAAACAAAGGAGTTAGTTCTAAGAAAAAACAGCAGGAAAAGGGAGCTAGTCCAGGACAGCATGGGCATTGGAGAGAACATCTAAGGACTGGCAGTTCAAATGAGGGTCAGCTAAGAAATTCTGGCACAAAGTGGATCTGGAGAGAATGAGATAGTTGCTGATTAGAGCTGACCAAGGGCCAGTACCAAGTCCCAGTATTGTCAGTGTATAGTACAAAAACCAGCAGTTGACGTTAATAGATGTCATAGTATTGGAATCAAGTTATCTGCAAATATAGATGTCATCTAAATACATGGTGAATTATTCTGCTGAGAAATCTAACAAATTTAGGACAGTATTTCCCCCATTTATACCTGAAGTTAGTGTCAAGAATATATGTTTATTGATTAAGAACTACTTATGACTAATATTATGTTGAAATTATTAGCTACTTTCTAAGCTAACCTCATTGTTTGGGAAGATAAATTAGCTGACTGGTCTTTTTCATCTTTGAGGACAGTTAATATCTAAGCTGGAACTCAGAGAAGAGCCAGATCTTTCTAGATTTTATATAATATACTTATTGAATTTTCATTGTATGAAAGAGATGGCTTTGATTTTTAATAGTCTCTTAATCAAAAAACATTTTAAAGAGCTCAGTGGAAAAAATCTGATATCTCTTATGAAAAATTGGTAAGTTGTAGATTTGTAGATATGACCCACAGATTTTATTATGTGGTAAAACATTGGTTAAGTATAGTTCATATCCTCTGTCACCAATTTATTTATTTTAGGGTATTTAGATGCTACTCAACAGTGCTCAGGGCTTCTATTTGACTGTGTCTCAGAAGTGATTCCTGGCAGTGCTCAGGTGACCTTATGCAATGATGGGGATTAAACCCAGGTTGACTACATGCAAGGCAAATGCCTCAACTCTACTATCTCCCTGGTCCAACATTCTTTTTAAATGTTATTAAGCAATTTAATCATAGTTTTAATTGCCACATATATATTAGTACTATTGGTAATAAGACTTTTGCTAAACATTTTATTATCCTCTAACCTGTATTTTTAAAGTGTATTATCTCTCAGAAGTATAAGGTCAAGGATTCTTTCTTTCTCTGCTCTCTTTTTTTTTTCCTTCCCTAACTTTCCTTCTTAATTTTAAGACCTAAAATTCACATGTGGATAATGTTCATAGTTTGGTATATATAAATACCTACAAATAAGGATGATTGAATCAGGATTCTTTTCCTCTTACAAAGAAATATTTTTATCTCCACAAGTGAGAATAATAATATTTTCTCATTATATTATGGCTATAAATTTATGGAGATACTTAGATTAGTGTTTGTCACTTTTTAGTCTTGGTTCCTGTTGTTTTAGGAATGAGGTAAAAATTTATCCCTATACATTTTCATTTGCTTCTAAATCCTTATCACTTCTTTTCTTTCACTATTTTATAAAGAAATAGAAAATAATTATTTCACACTTTATTGAATCCTGTTCTTCTAATCCTTCAGTGGCTAAAGTGATACATATTTTATGATCACTCCTCTTGTGTACAGGTTTTATTGGAATTTTCTATTTTGATAGAATAAGCTGCATTATAAAGAAGAAATAGAAAATATAAAAGTTTTATAACAATTTAAAAGCCTCTTTCAAATCCAATTTAAATGGATTATTACCACTGGTTGTTAATATTGGATGAAATAGTTTTATTGCCAAAAATCTTGATTTATTCAACATTCTTTATAAACCTAGGATACTTGTAGTTTTCATATTATATTTTAAGATTTTAAACTGAGGAACTTTCTGGACAGATGAGGTCAAGATAATGTGTAAATCCTAGAACTGAAATTAAAGAAAAAGTATCATAATTTTTGTTTGTTTTTCTTCCTGGACACTTACATACTCTCTTTAAAAAAACAAAGTGAAGCATTTTATTTATATCTAAGCCAAATGTTTACTTCTTAGACTAAGAATATGAGACACCCACAAATTCTCCTTCATGGAAATAGAAAATTAAATTCATTTTACTTGTTTATCAACTCAAGACATTCTGGGTTGTGAGCGGATTGTTTCATACCCCAATTTTTTTTAACTTCTCTGTGTTCTGTTGGCGGTCAGTTTAGGTTTTAAAAATCAAACTTAATTTTTAATTACAGAAGATGCTTTGGGAAACATGAATCTACTCGCTACAAATATTGAGAACAGATGGCGATGTTAGGAGGATCCTGTGTAGATGTGTAATTTATCTTATTTGGTCGGCAGACACGACTCCAAAATGCCTCCAGGAACCAAGCAGAATCGTGACAATTCTGCCTCCTGTGTGATGGGTGGGATGGATGGGTTTTCTGATCCAACACAGGTGCACAGCATAGCTGTGTTGCAAATGCAATTGACAGGGACTGCTGAAGGACTAGCGTTTCTCACTAACCCTTACAAGGCTCAAGGATTTTGCTAAGTCCATCATTCATTTAGCCGCGTGGAGTAGCAATGGGGTCAAAGAGTTCAGACCAATGATTCCTCATGGTCATCTTTAGTTGCTCTTGACAAATCATTTCATTTCCATGCAAGTCTCTCCAATTCCCTAACGTTTATTCTGCAGAGTAGTTATGAAGCTACTTTCATGAATGGGACCTAAATCTTGGTTTCTTCATGTGGAGACAAATGTGGGGTCCAGTAGGAGATAAAAACCCACGCTTCCAAGCCCAGAAAGTGTTAATCCTCAAATTCTGGCCATAATTTCTGCTTATGTCATGACATTCTTCATGGGGACAATGTTTCCAGGTTTTCCTGGTGATACTTTCTCATAGGTATTTTGCAGAAGAAAGTCTTTTAAGTGACTTTTCACAAAGCATGAGGCTAATCATTGACATTTAATAATGATATAAAATACGGCATTTTAATAATAACCTCTTGCATGGTGCCTGACTCCACAGACGAACATATAGTGGAGCAGGAATTGTATTTTTCTGAAATGTAAATGTCCACAGTTTGAACCATGAAGAGGGATCAGAACCCAAGTAATAAATGACCTTTAAAATTCAATCTGCCCCACCCTCCACAGGAACTTGGTAGATGTAATGATTGCTAATGCATGCATTTGTTTTGAACAATTACAATGTTTTGTTTTTTCATTTTTGCAAATAGAATGAGTCTTGCCTTCCAAAATTCCTTTCATGGCACCCATGTCATCTATCATTGTTCAAAAAGTTACACAGTGCGAAGAACATATCATTGAGATGTATAATGTTTGTGATCCAGCTCCAAGATTGATAAATCATGTCTTGTGTTGATGAGAGCCAAGAAATGAATAGCTTGGCTTTGACCTTGGGGGTCTAAGATTAGTCGGTTTGTCTATTAGACTTGTTCCAATGTTCTTCTCACTCCATTTATTCCTTCTGTTCTGAAGAGTTGGAAATAGTCGTCCTGGAGGAACTCAGTAAAGCTTGACATCATCAGTCATTTTTGAAGAGCAGGTTATCAACATGCTATGAATAATCAACTGTAATAGAAGGTTTAAATAATCAGAGTGTCATGTTTAATTAATACTTTGCCTGCTTCCCATTTATATTAATTGATGCCTGAAAGTCATCACACCTTGAGCCAATGATAACTTAGGAGAAGAGAAACTTGGTCTGGGAAAAATGCCTGAAGCCCTTTCAGGAAGGGTGACCCATCACCATTGGTTAGGCAGGAACAGTCTAAGAACAACTTTTATCTGGTTCAGAAACTACAGAAAGAGATACTTTGCATGTATTCTTCTTGCAAACATTTTAGACTCACTTCAAGATAGAAGAAAGGCATTTATGAATAATCATTTACCTTTTTTTTTGTTTTGCTTTTTGGGCCACACCCTATGATGCTCAGGGGTTACTCCTGACTGCGCTCAGAAATTGCTCCTCAGAAATTGATTGGGGGACCATAAGAGATGGGATCTAACCAAGGTCGGTCCTGGATCGGCAGCGTGCAAGGCTTACCCCTGTGCTATCACTCCAGCCCAATATTTTAATTTTTTGTGCCATCTATTGCTTATAGGACATGAAGAATGCTAATTTGATGAAAAACACAGAACCCCTTCTCCCACAAAAAATTAAAAATAATCTTCAGGGACTGGAGTGATAGCATGGAGGTAAGGCGTTTGCCTTGCATACAGAAGCACAGGAATTCTAATCCCGGCATCCCATATGATCCCATAAACCTGCCAGGAGCAATTTATGAGCATAGAGCTAGGAGTAACCTTGAACGCTGCAACCCCCCACCCCAAATCTTCAAATGGCCAACTTTTATAATAAAAACTTAGACTTATTTGGAGTTTTTCGCTTGCATTTTGGCATTTTCAGATGTATTTTTTTTTTGTTTTATTTGTTTTTTTGTTTTGGGGCCACACCTGGTGATGCCCAGGGCTTACTCCTGGCTCTGTGCTCAGAAATCACTCTTGACTTGGGAAACCATATGGGATGCCGGGGATTTAACCGAGATCTATCCTGGGTCAGCCGCATGCAAGGCAAATGCCCTACCACTGTGCTATCGCTCTGACCATTGTTTTTTTGTGGGAGGGGGGCTGGGTTGGGTCACACCCGGCAGCGCTCAGGGGTTACTCCTGGCTCTACGGTCAGAAATCACTCCTGGCAGGCTCGGGGGACCATAAGGGGTGCAGGATTTGAACTACAGTCCTTCTGCATGCAAGGCAAATGCCCTACCGCCATGCTATCTCTCTGGCCTCCTTTTTTTTCTGCTTAAGTAGGAGATGAATCTTCCTTTTGGAGGGAGGTGTAAGATCATAAATAATGAGAAATGCCCTACCACTGTGCTATCGCTCTGATCCCTGTTTTTTTGGGCGGGGGAGGGTTGGGTCACACCCGGCAGCACTCAGGGATTATTCCTGACTCTACCCTCAGAAATCGCCCCAGCAGGCTCGGGGGACCATATGGGATGCTGGGATTTGAATCATCATCCTTTTGCATGCAAGGCAAACACCTTACCTCCTTGTTACCTCTCCGGCCCCTAGCCCATCATTTTTATAAAAATTTTTGATAAATCTTCCAAGCCACAAAAAGCTGCATAAACATAATGAATTCATCATATATACTTAATGAATGGAACGTTGTCACATTTATTTTATATTTTAAATTTTATAGTTGTTAGAAAATAATATATAATAAATGTCTTGTTAATTCTATGTGCCAACTATAGAAATATAAAATTATGATTTTAGTAGAAAAGCGTTATAACTTGCATTCTCAGAATAGTTTTTTATTTGACAAATGCTCCTCACATTCTGTGAATCTGAGGTTCCTAGGCACGTGTTCTCCAATCACAGAAAGTTAACTATAGATACATATAGAAAAAAATCTGGATTATTAATCTGCAAAACAATTTGCTGGATGAATTTTTCTAAAACAGTGAGCTCTAATAAAATTCACATGTGAAATTAATTTTATATCCAAGTAAGAAGTATCTTTATGAATGATGGCAGATACTGCTAGAATCTTTTTTGGCAGGTGACAATATGTCTCTTCAGTTGTTGAAAGAGTTGACATCTAAATCAAAATTATTCCATTTTCATATATATTTCTCCTGAAAATACACATAAAGTTTGAAAAAGGATAAAATATTCTTGGCATTATTGATATCATCTTACTGGTTTAGCCACTATAGTATAGTGGTCCTATTTGGCCAGATGTCAAAGAGAAGAGATGCTTCTGTGTTCAGAAACAAGGTCACCAAGTTTGTCTGCTTTCTCTTTGTTCCATTAAAACTTTCTCACTAATGGAACATGTGATTGATGTACACTGGGATCAAAATTCTTGCATTTCTCAGCTTTACAAATGCATAAAAAATACATTTGGCTCAAACACAGCCTGTTCATGGAAACGAGTGTCAGAGAACTGGTGCAGAAATGATAGGATTATATGATAATATTTTATTAGGCTGTAATCAAAGAAGACAGATATTAATCCTTCAAATGCTTTGGAAAAGCCATTTACATTTTGTTTTAAATTTAAAGGATTCTAACCCTTATGAAGCACAAAATTGAAGGTCAGTGATTTTAGAGTTTTATGGCTTCTCAGATAAGTTGATTCTAAATTCTAATTCTAATGGGTTTGAAGTTTATGTTTTGAGTCTGGAATGATAAACTCCTTCTTAGGAAACAGAACAGTGATTGATTTGCGTTTCGCCTATGTTTCTGTTCTTGTAAATCATCCCCAAAATAGAGGTCATAGAGCAAGAAGAGGTGAATTATAGGATGTCAGAAGGTAAAGCAGAGGCCTTCCTCACTAATATTCCACCCTGTTTTCAGACTGATTCTTTCTCTCCTTGAACACATTCATATAAAGTAAAATAAGGAAAGAAAGTATGACTTCCTGAACTGGGCTAATCCTGCTTTTCCTGTTTATCCAGACTAGCAACCTGCTAAGTGCTTGAGGTTGGGCAAATTATTGGTTGGGTGGCAGTAGTCCAACTGGGCAGGTACCTTTTTTTTTTTTTTTTTGGTGGTAATGGGGTCAGGCGCATCCAGAACTTGTTGGGGGAAAGATATGGTGCTGGGCATTGAACTCAGGTCTACTGTACATACAGCATATACTCCAGCCTGTTGAGCTATTTCTCCAGCCCTGGTTGTCTCCCTAGACTATAAGAGATCCCCAAGGAGAAAGGGAATAAAACCTACCAGAATCCACTTTATTTGGAAAGCATATACCCATTGGTGGTCAAGCTTACTTCTGGCTCTGCCCTCAGGGATCATTCTTTTTTTGTTTGTTTGTTTTTGTTTTTTTTTGGGGGACCACACCCAGTGATGCTCAGGGGTTACTCCTGGCTATACACTCAGAAATCACTCCTGGCTTGGGGGATGATGGGGCTAGCGCTGGCAAGGCAGACACTTACCATTCTGCATCACCACTCAGGCCCCCTTAGGGATCATTCTTACTAGAGCTTGAGGTACTAGATGTAGTACCAAATATCGAACCCTGATGGGTTGCATATGTGGCAAGTGTTTAACTGCTTTGCCAACTCTGGCTCAGAATCAGAATCCTTTTATTGGAAAGGACACACCTTCCTTCTCAGTTCTTAGCCCTGTTCCCACTCTCCTTCACACCTCCCTTCCCCAAGTATGGATCTGGAAATTCTCTGTTATACTGCAGGAGGCTAACAGTGAATGATTTACCATGTGGTGCTACTTGGTACAATTCTTTGACCACTATTCTTGATTTAGTCCAAGGATAGCTGGGTACGACTTATTCAGAGTCAGGGTGATTTAAGATTCTTTACACAGCAAAATCACATCCCATGTATTTTATTAGGGCCAAGTCAGCCTATATCCCTGCCCTTAGGTTCATACTTACCATGTACTGAAATTATCTTGATAATTTTGTCTTAACCATATTTAGACATCAACTCAACTCATCTATCCATGCTAGGAAATGAACATTTTCAACATGGATAGTCTCATGCTGATGCTGTAGTATCATTGTAGACATCAAAAATGAACCACAGACCATGGGGACTTGGCTGAAGCAACAGAATCCCTCCTCTATTCAAAACTTTGAAAAATACCTGCCAAATCTTTGAAAGTAGCCCTGGTTCGTCATCAAAATTCTAATCCTGTCTCTTCTTAACTAGCTGTGTGACCTTGGGCAGGCCTCTAAATTACTTCTGAATTTTTGTTTACCACTTGGAAATGGAGGGTAATAATCCCTATATTAGAGTTCTCCTGGGGTTGTGAGGATAAAATATGTGAAATTCAAAAATGTTAATGAGTTTGACAAGTAACAGAAATACCATCTGCAACCAAAACCTATAGTCTTCAAAGATTAGAATATTTCATAATCTTTGGAAAAATTGAGAGGATTAGCATAATTGTTTTATGAACTGGGGGTGCTTTTCTATACACACGACCTATTAATCAGCTTGAGAAGTTGTTCTGCATCATCAGCAATGTGCCCAGTTATTAGTAGTTATGAGCCTCTGAAGATGATGATAACTGCTGTTTATTTAATTGTCTCCAACTCCCTTAGGTGGCTTCACACTCAAGCATCAATATCATATGGAAAGTCTTGGCACATTCTGTTTCCTTCTGAAGCAAATATTTGTGTGCCCACACCCAGGCATCTTTTGCCATTTAGTTACTTGTTACTCCTCTCCTCCAACTTCCTGTTTTGCTCACCTTGAGAGGCTGAGACTGCCAGCTGGAGGGGGTTGCAGGCGAGTGGCACTGGCCGGCAGAGAAAGGCCCCTCCACCCATCTCACCATCATCCACCACCATCAAGGACTTTATATTTAATATTTAATTCAACACTACTAATGCTGAGATCATGATGTCATTTTGCATATTTCCACCAGAGTTGCCTATTGTCAGATTTTCAGTCTTCCCCAGAAACTCTTTGACAACATGCTCTTGATCTTGTTATGGAATATCATATGCTGTGCTTTTACTACCAGAAAAGAAGCTCTAGAATTGGTACCAAACTGGAGAATACAAGGAGTCAGCTGATAGAAACCCCAATGGTTTCTATGGGGGTTTTGTCTGGGTTGAAAAATCCTTGCCTTTAACAGATTCCATATTGGTAGTTGGGTCATGTTTCAGTAGCCAATGGCTGAATGAAGTTTCATAGGTGGCTGGGTATTTCTTTGTGTCCATGACTATGAAATTGGGGAAGATGATGTGGATGGTGGGTTCCATGTTTTTTCTTTCTGTGACAAGATGCTATTTTATTTATTTATTTATTTATGTATTTATTTGTGGTTTTTGGGTCACACCCAGCAGTGCTCAGGGGTTACTCCTGGTTCCATGCTCAGAAATTGCTCCTGGCAGGCACAGGGGACCATATGGGGTACCGGGATTCGAACCGATGACCTTTTTGCATGAAAGGTCTTACCTCCATGCTATCTCCCGGGTCCCCAAGATGCTATTTATTAAAGAGACTTGTAATGCATGGGGTCACAGTCCAATCACTGATGTGTTTACTTTGAATATAAATAAGAACATTATAAACCTTTAATGTCTCAGGGCCAGAGTGATAGCACAGTAGTAAGGTATTTGCCTTGCATGCTGCCGACCTGGGACAGTCCTGGGTTCAATCCCTGCCATCCCATATGATCCCCCAAGCCTTCCAGGAGTGATTTCTGAATGCAGAGCCCCGAGTAAGCCCTGAATATCACTGGGTGTGGCCCAAAAACAAAAGCAAACAAAAAGCCCAAAAACTTTAATGCCTCTTGAACTTAAACCACACAAGGTGGCAAATCGTGTGGTAGAAAAATCTGGCAGATTTCACCAGACTCTCCATATATTCCCAACCCAAGCAGATAGAATCAACTGCACAGATCACAAGAGTCAGCAGTAATTACATAATGTCTTAAATAATTAGTCTCTTCTGCTTTTACTGAAAATGGTGTTATCATCCTACTCTGCCAGTGGGAGAAAAATTAAGTGAAATTAGATCAAAGAGGGCTAATTAAAAAATAAAGCATATACTTAGGTGTCAAAATAATAGAAGTTGGTTAAGTTTTGGAGTAGATTATCTTAGGATGCTTAGCTAAGACAAGAGATGGAGAGGAATTGTATAATAACTTTCAAAAACATGCATTCATGACTTGACCTAACAGTTAGGTGTTGGAATGTTTTTTTGACATACAAAAGTATTTTTAACAAAGATACAGATCTGACTATAACTTTCTCTTCATGAACACTTAGATATTGTTAGATTATTAATTTTAATGGTTGTTATAAAATATCATAACATTAACTTATTTGTAACCCAATAGCACATTGTGAAAATGGGCAAGAGTTTATCGTTTTCTCTGCAGTCTGTGGGTGTTCAGTGTGTGTGTTCTGGCATGGCCAAAAGCAGCTTATAGATCCCTCCACTTAGGAGGGATCTTTGATATGGAAGATGGTGTTCCCCAAAACCTAGAGTATGATTGCAATTGATTTCCTCAGGAATCAAGTGTGTAGTTTTTTAAAATCAGATTGTTTTCCCAGCTGACTATTTATGACAGTTAGTGGCATTTTTTCTGTTGTCCCCTTTTTCATAGTCTCTTTTTTTAAATGATAGATGTGGTGTAGCTAGATTTGTGACAAAAACTGGGGTCTATCCAATACTCATTAATTAATCTGAGAATGTCATAATCATATACCAAGAAATTCCTCTGCTTTATGTTTTGATCTGTACAATAGTTTATCTTTTAACTTATCTATGGCACAGAGCATTCTGAATTACATTATATATGCAAAAAAGTACCATAATTTATGGGCATGTTATCAACCATGAGAAAGATTAAAGATGATAAGGTACAGGGTAAAGAATGGCACCAGTGGTTTGAGCACCAGTACACAGCTGACCCATATTCAATCCACAGTACCACAGATGGTCCCCTGAATCCCAGCAGGAGTGATACTAGGATACAGAGTCAGGAGTAATCCTTGAGTACTGCTGGGTGATTCCCCTCAGAGAGATGATAATGTACAACTTTCATGTATGATGTATATATGACTTGCAAGCAATGTCATTCTCAGAACCTGGAAGATTCCCCCAATCTGGGATCTTTTGTAGGTACCCCATGTCCTGATCTTTTATGAACCATGGCTCTTTCCTTCCTGGATTTCTTCCATCACATGCTCTCAAGAAGAGAGAGCAACAATGTGATCCTACCTCTACATTTCTAAATGGTTTCTAACTGGTTTCCATCTTCATATTACCTCCGTGTACAAATTAATCTTGAGAGAATAAATCACAAAGGACTGGGATGAGAAAATTGGAAAGAAAGTAACCTCAAATTTTCTTTCACTGTAAAGATAGAGAAATGGCAGTCACAGAGATGGGTTAATCCATCTATATTTACAAGTTGAAATCCTCATTCTGTTGCCATCCTCTTTCCAATCATTTAGTGTGGTTGAATATAAATCTAAGAGAGATGGATATGGCAAGAGTTTAGCCTTGAAATTAGCTGGGGGGGGGGGAGCATGCCATCATTAGGAGTGACCTGAATGTCACTTGAGAACAGAACAAAACTGCTTTTAAAACTACAAAACCATTAACATTTGTCTGCATCAGACTTTCCAAAGCTGTTATTCAAACAGATAATGAAAGAGGTCTGAGGGTAGCTGAATTAAGACATCTATTCCAAGACTTTTATTGAAGGTCATTTGGTTCCAAGATTAAAACAGAAACTTGATGATTAGAAAAATGCTGAAATGTTCGCATATTTAAAGAAAATCACTGCCTTTCCCGCTGATGTTTATACAGAAATATAGTTCTTTAAATGGTGCTGATCTCTCTTTGGGGATAAATATTTAGTTTTTCTGTATTAATACTGCCAAGGCATCACTTCCTAGAGTCTTGCCTGAGGCAAACAAAACACAATTGACAGAGAAGACAGGATGAACCTTTTGAGGCAGAAAATGACAAATGAAAAGACTGAGAAACAGTATCAAGAATCTTTGAGCAGGAATAGGGCTTGATTTCTCGAATTCTTTGTCCTAGCTCAAGGGGATCTGGCAGAAGAATGGTTAATAGTTAAAATGCACTTAGGTGCTTTTTGGCCCCTTGATTCTTTCAATGCCCTAGGGGTGGAGATATGATCCTGTGGCCAATGTGGGGAAAACATTTACAAATTGAACACTCAGTCGACTTTGGCTCACAGCTGTTTATAATTTAGGCTAGTTCCTACCTAATTCTGACACTGAGGCTAAAGGCTTCTACAGCTGACAGGTATTTTTTCCTCCTTAGGTCTGAGAGGACCTACATCTACTTCCTTGAGGAAAAAGGTATTTTCTCCTCCAAAAATAGTCTTGTTCCTGTGGTTGCCATTTCTATAACAACTTGGGAAGGTGGGGTGTGATTACTTCACTCAATACTGCTGCTCAGCACCACCTCTCTGAGCCTGGGCTCCTAGAAACAATATATTCCCATGATCATGCCCATCTGCTTCTCCTAGTACAGCACAATTGCTCTACTTTTCAATGACTGGATCTTCACTTAGTGTCTGGGGTCAGAAGATACCTTTGAGGGACTAGAGCAGGCTGAGTGCTGTTTATAAGCCGGTGGCCTGGGTTTAAGGATTGGGACCTCCTCTTAGTCCTGTCAAGAGTGCTTCCCCAAACACAGAGGTAGGAGTAGCTTGTGAGCATCACTGTGTTCCCAACCCCACAAGGGAAAAAAATGATATAAAATAAAATGTTAAGAAAAAAATGCATTGAGTTAGAAGAGAAAGAGACTATCCCCTGAGGAAACAGTCAATGGAATGCCTCATATTTTTCATAGTACTTTCAAAGCACACATGTTAGGGATCGGGAACCACATTTCTGACAGATAGAGTTGGGGGCTGAAATTGACCACGCCCTACAGGCAGAGCTCTGGCAGTCCTCCACCATTACTGGGCGGGTCAGGAGCAATCGGCAGGGAACCACAGGTCTGACAGGTAGATCAGGAGGCCCAAATTGACACAGTCCTAGACCTCTGCCACACCTTCTGAAAGGTAAAGGGTGAGGGGAACTTTGCTGCAGTTGAGCAAGGCGGAAGCGACCTACGCCTTCAGGCAGATAAAGTGAGGGAGGAGTCTTGAGGGCAGGGCCAAACCTCAGCAACCTCAGCCATCATACCCACCTAGAGTAGCACTCCGAAGAAGGGACCCAGAACCACACCACAGGTGACAAAGGAGGGCTGAAATCTGAAGGCAGTACACTCCAAACCAAAACAACAAATGCAAAGAAATATGGGTAAACTAAGACACTCACAACGGGGGATATTGAGAAAAATCCTATTAAGTTTCCAAGTCAAAAAAAAAAAGTTTTCAAGTCCACCAAAACTCACAGGCCCAATAGATGAAGACCTTAAAGCAGCAGTATAAACCATGGTAAAAGAAATCAAGGAATCACTAGCCAGTGAGTTCAAGAAATTCATAGATGAACAAATAAACCAACTCAAAGAAGAACTTTTACATGAGAGAATCCATACATATGGAATTAAAGGAAATAAAAACGTCTTAGAAAGCCATAGTAGCAGAATTACACAGCTGGAAAATTACATAGAAGAACTTGAACAAAACACACGTGTTTGCTCTCCATTATTTTCATTATAAAAGATGATCAAAAATTTAAAATGCCTGGAAGATACATCAAACATTGGCATTATATTTAATATCCAAATCACATTTCAAGAAATGTCTCAGCCCTGTTATTTCTCTCTCATCTCCATTTGTGTCTCTGTGTAGTTGATTTGAATATACTATTACTTGGGAAGAAACTTGGCATATATGTTTCCTTCCTAGACTTGATATTTGTTTAATGTTTAGCATATTCTTCCTGATTCAGAATCTCTTACATTCAGTTCAGTGCAATCCTTCTTCCTAAATACAAGGCCCTTTGCAAGAGTGTGCTGACATTTGACATGCTTCAGGTCTTCCCCCACTTTTTAAAAATACCTATTTCTCTAAGTATAGTCTTTATTTTATTTTCATTTTGTTTTGTATTTGGGCCACACTTGGCGGTGCTCAGGAGTTACTCCTGTCTCTGCACTCAGAAATCACTCCTGGCAAGCTCGGCGGACTATATGGGTTTCTGGGGATAGAACCCTGTCCTTCCCAGGTCCTCCACTTGCAAGGCAAATGTCTCACCACTGTGCTATCACTCTGGACCCATAATCTTTTATTTTAATTTGCTGTCTTTTCACTAGATTTTGTAAAAAATTAGTACTATTTCTGATAGTGGTAATATTTTCTTGAGTAAAAGTTCAATATGGAACCAACTTTTCCCTCTTTCCTTCCTTCCTTCC
>PVKC010030998.1:0-14663 GCA_004027635.1 Crocidura indochinensis
CAGGCTTCCAGAATGCCTGTACAGCCCACACTTAGAGTTGTAAACAAAACCCCTCCCTCTGCCATAAAGATCTCTACCTGGTCTGGAACCTCTTCCAGATGTAGGGTGTTTGCCTTGCACGAAAAATGTAGGGTGTTGGATTATCTGGGCTCATTCTTAATACAACATATGTTCCCCAAACTCCCATCAAGAGTGATCCTGAGGGCAGAGTCAGGAGGAAGTACAGGTGTAGCTCCACCCCCAGCCTTCCCAAAAAACTTCAGCAAGGGACCATCAGCACCAACAAAAAATTGAGTAGCAAGAAAACTGTGATCATACCATAAATCAGGGGTGTCGAACAGGATTTTTACCCTCACTCAAAATGGCAAAATGCAATATGTGTTTAATATATTATTGTTAAAATTATATGCTTTTGTGTGAGTGTTTGTTTTGGCAGGTCACTGCATGGTGTGGCTCTCTGACTCTCACAGTTTAAAATTTTGGCTCTTTGTGTCGAACTTGTTCGCCACCCCTGCAATAAATGCTTTATAAGTAAAAGTGACTGAATCCCAGTGTAGTAGGTGAAATTATATCCAACCTCCCTACACAAGATGTACACATCCTAATCATTAGAACTTGTAATTGTATAAACTGACTTGGCAAATGGACTTTCAGGAGTGATTCAGTTAAGAATTATCTTAAGAGATGATCAGCAAGTACCCAAAGGAGTCCAGTGTCATCCAAGGGCTCCTATAAGGAGAAGAGACAGGAAAGTTACTTAAAACATTCAAACACTTTTATGAACTCGGTGTCATGTAATAGGAGAAAGAACTAAACTTATTACAAATACTTAAATACTATATTTTGCTAAAATTATGAGTTTTTCAATAGAATTAAAGCAAGCAGGGTCCTCCCACCTCTCCCCTGCATGGCAATGAGTTTTTGGCATGCAATAAAAAATTCTTGAGATCTAATGAGATCTAATAAGACCAATTTGAAGAAGTTAATTTATCACTCTTTCTGAGGGTTCCAGGACCCATTTTGGGAACACAGGCCTCAGAAAAACCTTACCTGCAAGCCCAGAAAAGGTTGGATCTCTGTAAGGTAACCTTTACTTCAACTTCCTGTTTCCCTAACCTCTTCTTTTAAGATATTAATCCTACCTGAATGATCACACCTGCCCACACCTGGGATAGGGTGGGCTATTTTAAATAAAAAATAAATGGGTCTGACTGGGGGAATTTGGAGGAAGAAGCAACAAAAAAGCAAAGAGAGGTGGGCACTAGAAAGCTTAGCAGAGAAGCAGATGTGAGGAAAAGCGTATGGCAGAGAAAGGCCTTGGAATAAAAGTAAGCTGACTCCAATGAAACTTGAACTGACTGCTTGTGAATTATTTCTCTGCTGCTACTACCCTTCTTCCATCCACCTGAGGGGTTAGAAACATGGTGTCTGGTGCGGCCTCACCCAACTCATGGACTATATACTTTATATTCTATATTTTATTCGCAGACACCCTCCCATAATGAGAGAAGCTCCAGTAGGAATAAAGCCCAGGAAATGTCAAGGAAGACCATTAATCACCACAACTCTACCCCTGGCAACCACCCTAGAAATGGACTCTTATGTAGATATAAAGTCCCATGTGAAGCAAGTTGGGAAAACCCTATAAAAGTCAGCTTAGAACAAAGGAGGAGATCACATATGTTTCCTAGTGCATGGTGCCCAAGCACATGTAGCCTGCATCTCTACTCTTGACTTGTGGACTTTCATAGTTGAACACTGAGTGTATTCTGGGGCTCTCTCTGCATTTGGAGGTGTGCCTCTTTCTTGAGCATATCAATTCTCTCTTTCCTCCCTCCCTTTCCTCAGAACTTCCAAAAGAAACCCCCTTTTTACTTCACTGCTGTCTCCTTCTGAAATTCTTTTCTAAGAGGACATTTAGACACAGGACATTTCCTTTCTGCAAAGAGCAAGGCCCACAATACTAAATCTCCCCAGCCATTCCCAGAGTAGAAGTTTCTTCTTGAGGCTCTCCTCTCTACTTTATATACGTCATATAAATGGCACATATGTATCATAATTTAAACTTCTAGGTTTTTTTATTTCAAATTTAAAAATGTTTTGTGGACTTGGGTTGTGTGTGACTTGGTAGTAGAGTCCATGCCTCATAGAGGTTCTGGGTTCAGTCTCTGGTGCTGAAAAATTAATTAATAAAATCAGATTTTATTTGAATGAGCTATAACCCATACCATTCATCTTTCTTTCTAGATTTTTGAATCATGATCCTTATCTAAGAAACATTATGCTTATCCTCTGAATTCTACCTCAACTCATCTCTAGCTTTTTATTCCAAGAGCAACTTGAAAAATTGTTAAAGAAAAGTGTAGAAATTTGGGGAGGTCTTGAGACTTTCCACTTAGCACTATTCTGCTTTCTAAAAGCAAAGTCCTCTGCTTCTGCACACCCGCAGAGCAAGAATCTATCAACATCCTCTCAGGGCATATTCTAGCCACATCCAGGGACTTTGGAGGCAAGGGAATAATGTGGTCTGTGGAAAGAACAATAGTTATAGAATTAGAGGATCTGGACTGGGGTCAGACAGAGATCAGGAAAGGAAAAAGCATTTTGGTTACCAGCAAAGTTTACCTTGCCAAGCAGGGTGGAATGTGGGAGAGAATGAGGGACTGCTCTATTTATCCAAATAGTGAAGCAATATGGTGAGGGTGGGTGACAGATTGGATTATGGTTTGAAAACCAAATATGTTGGGTCTTGACAGACTTATTGGAGCTATTCAGGCTTTCTCAAACTCCTGTACATCTGCATGAAAGGCAGAAAATAATGAATATATCATTCGTGGATAATGGGAACTGAATATGCTTCAAACTCAAAGTTTCCCTGAAGCATCATTGTTATAGGTTAGAATGTAAGAATCTCGTTTTTTATTATGTATCTTTGTAGACTTTAAATATATAAAATGACATTTTCTTCATTTTATACAGTTTTGGCATTGTTAGACAGATATTGCAAATTTGTCTTAGAACTTTATTTGCCCTGAAACTTAACCATTATCAACTTCAAAAACTAAAATTAGAGTAACTGATCACCCAAACCACAAATGTTAGTAACTATCGTAAACATGTTATATAGACTACAATAATAAAAATAATCAAATAGGCCAGAGAGCGTAAAGAGTAGTAAAGCATTTGCCTTGCATGTAGCCAACCTGGGTTTGATTCCTGGATCTCCATGTAATCTCCCAAAAACTTGCCAGAAGTGATCCCTGAGCACAAAGCTAGAAGTAAGCACAAAAAACTACTGGGCATGGCCTAAAAGCCAAATTTGAAAAAGCAACCAGTAAAGCTTTAGGCAGGTCTTATCATAAATAAAACAAAAGATGATGTTGTCTGAAAGTATATATTCATAGTAAGCCTGGAGCACTAGTTTGTTTCTTTGAAACTCTCATCTATATGTCCTGGAATGTGACACTCTTATAGTTTCATAAGAAAAAAATAGTGGAAGAGTGCCAGATATTATGGATTCTATAGTTTTCTGATATGCACGTGTTTATGGAACCCCAAATTCCCAGCCTATCCCAATTTACATAGGATGCTGAATGTGAATTTTAAAAGCTTGCATCCTTCAAGACTACAAGTACTCATGTCAGAATAAAAGGAGCATAAAGATTGGTCTGTCAGATGGGTGGGAAGTTTTTGGATTAGATTGGTGAGAAGCATAATCTATTTAGATCCAGCATAGAAGTGGCCAAAAAGAACAGCAAACTCCAGTTTCTACGTTCACATTCTAGACTCATTCACTGGACTGACCCCTTAAAACCACATCACTCTTAAGCACCAACACAGCATAAATGTAAATATGTAGAAACCTGATTTAAAGGACGTCAAGAGGCTAGAACAGAATTCTCACTCAACTCATGTATATTCAGCATACATGACCAATAATTTTTGAATTTCCTATGGACAGAGATGGGATGAGGTTTTTTGGAAACTCTTTGGGGGTTCCTAGTCTTTGATTCAGAAGCTTTCCTGTGGTGTCAGTTGGTTGATATCTCAACCAGCCAACCACTTGCTCTATGTGTAGTATTCCTGGATTCAAATTCCAGAACTAGGAGCATTGCAAAGAGTCCAGTTTATGACCGAAATCTCACTACATGTTTGCACTTTCCAATCTGTCTTCATTTCCATTGTTGTTGCTAATAAAACCCATTTTGTTGGTAAAACGATTACTTCCTGTTTGAAGTCAACGTGAAGAATAGGTTCTAGAACTGTCTGAAGTTCAGAACGAAACAATCCAAAGAAAAAGTGACACAACACATATCTTCTTGGCTCTGGATTAGTGTTGTTTTAGAATTTGGCAACTACCCAGTGCAAAGGGAAGACCATCTTCTCCAATTATTACACGAGGTTTCAGCCAAACTTTTAACATCCTTCAAATAAAAAATTTCTTTGGAGAAAAAGTTACTATAAGTAAATGATATTTTGAGTTAAATATATATGTACCAGAACCATGTGCGGCCAACTTTTTTTCTGTCTGATTCTGGAGGTTGGCTAGACTAAGCAAGGAGTAAAGAAGTTGATTTGCAGAAAACATGTGCAATTCTTAAAAAAAAAAAAAAGAAAGAAAAGAAAAGAAAAAGAAGTGTAGAAAAAGTAGTAGTGGTTACTCCAAACTTTTTTTTCTCCAATCCTAAAAACATCCTGAGGTTTCTTTGGTCCTAATTTCATAAAAACAATATAGCCAAATGTTCTAAATTCCTCTATTTGGCATAACCAACGCCAATTCAGGCAAGAGAGGCTCAAGGTTTAACCACCTAATCTTCACTTCTCTCTCTTGGCTTCTTTTGCTGAAGTCATAAAATGGGGTTTTGTTTGTTTGTTTGTTTGTTTGTTTTGTGAGGTTCTTTATGAATGAAAACAAAGAGAAGCCTGGAGAATTCAAGTTCTTGCATAACCCTACGTTCTGTGTATTTGGAAAAAGCATCATGGAATTAATTTCCAAAACTATTAGTGATGAGTTGTTTTGCTTTCTTTGATAGACAGAAGTATCCCAGAGATGTATCAGGGAAAGAAATATGGAAAATGGAATAAGAGGTATCACTGGAATGTGGAGATAGGAACCCTTCTAGAAAAAAAGGTAGGAATTCTCAGATTGGGGGATAGTTTAAGGGCTAGGTAGGATATCCTATAGGTAGGACTGTGTTTTAATCCTAGCACTACAAGTTGCCCTGAGCACCACACTGGGAATAGTTCTTGGGCATCCCTATGTATGTCTTCATACACAGATGTCACAAAATGTATTATACTGATCTCTTTAAATATGAGATGTACCATAGGCCAATTATTCCCCAGATAACATCTAGGGAAGAATTGATAACTAAAATTGCTTTCTTTTTTTTTTTTTTTGGTCTTTTTGGGTCACACCCGGCAGTGCTCAGGGGTTACTCCTGGCTCCATGCTCAGAAATCACTCCTGGCAGGCACAGGGGACCATATGGGGCACCGGGATTCGAACCGATGACCTTTTGCATGAAAGGCAAACGCCTTACCTCCATGCTATCTCCCGGGCTCCCTAAAATTGTTTTCTACCTTTGACTTTTTAGGATATTAAGGACCTAAAGGTTTGAGTTGCAGCTTAGGACAAGGTCTATACAGCTCACCCCTATGCTTCCTTCCAAAGGACCACAGATGATTGTCTAAACAATTGACTTAAATATTAAGTTCTGATTCATTTGTATTTACCACAAAATATCATTTAGCTACCAAAACTTTCCATCCCTGCAATGGTCAGGTCTCAACCAGGGAAATAGCTCAATATGTTGAGTACATGTTTGCACATAAGAGTCTTGGGTTAGAACCCTAGCATCACATGGTTCCCTGAGCCATGCTAAGTGAATTGAGCAAGACCAAAATGACCAAAAAGATGTTATTTCACATAGAAAATCATCTTTATTATTTTCTTTTTATTACTTAGTTACAGGTTAGGTCAGATATTTACATTCGTGTTAATGTTTATGGTTTGATGCTTGATTTACATGACATTCTTGCCTCAACACTGTCAATGTCCCTGTTTATTTCAGCCTTCATCATTCCCCCTACATATCTCACTTTCTTTGGTATTTTTAATTCTGTATTTCAGAGAGAAATTAATCGTTAATAGAAAAAACAGATCACTAATTTTCTGCAACCAAGGATGAACAAGATTACAAAGAACCTTGAAGATTTGAAGCTGACATGTTACCTTGTAAAAAAAATTTATCTTCATGCACAGATGTCAAAATGTATTAAACTGATTTCTTTAAATATGAGATGTACCATATGCCAATTATGCCTCAATAAACTTGTTAAAAGTGTTTGTCCAAAATCTTGTCCTTTCTATTTATTTCTACAGAGATCTGGGAAAACATAAGAACTTCAAGGAATGCAACAGCTTTAAGTACTATTTTGAAATGTTTTTATTTCATTATAACAGACTAAGGTAGGGAACAGAATTTGGGATTATAGCCTACCCCAGCTTTAGGAAAAATGCACTGAATAGAATTCTTATAGGTACTTGTAAAATTCTCAAAATTATAAAGAACTCCTTAGAAACATATATAAATAACCACACATTCTCACCAATCCAATGCAAAAATAATGGACAATAAGCTGAACAATATTTGAGCAATAGTTTAAAGACCAACTAAAATTTCTGATATTAAAAATATAAATTGAGGCCAGAAAGATAGTGCAGTGGTAGATTATTTGCCTTGCATGCGGCCAACCTGAGAGGGACATGGTTCTATTCCTGGCATCCCAGATGGTCCCCCAGCCTACCAGGGATAATTTCTGAGTGCATAGCCAGGAGTAATCACTGAGTGCTGCTGGGTGTGACCCCAATACCAATCAATCAATCAAGTTTAAAAAATTAAAAAATATATAAATTATAAACACATTTCATACATTTTAAGTTAGGGAAAAAACTTAAATCTGACTTATATACAAGATAAGATATAGGTCAAATGGAAGTCATATACTTTGAGGTACATATTGGGACAAGAAATTCAGAAAACAACTTGACAAAGTTGAAGATTTCATACCAAGGGGCCAGGGCAGTGGTGCTGGAGATAAGGTGCCTGCCTTGTCTGTGCTAACCTAGGACGGACCGCGGTTCGATCTCCCAGTTCCCCATATGGTCCCCCAAGCCAGGAGCGACTTCTGAGTGCATAGCCAGGAGTAACCCCTGAGCGTCACCGGGTGTGGCCCAAAAACCAAAATCATACCCAATATATAGAAAATACATTCCTATGCATACTCCAAAGAACAATCTTGTCCAAGTACATAAGAAAACATGTACAGCAAAAAGGAATGAGAGATATAATCATGCAATAAAATTCTATATAAAATCAAGATATAGTTATGGGTAAAACTTACAGAGAAAATCAAGTTGTAGAATCATGTGCAGAGTATAAGGTATGTTAAAATACCTTATGTGTGATGAGCTTATAAGTAGAATGAAATGTAATGGAGATTATAAAGTCCAGAGTCAAGCTGAAGGTTTCACTAATTGTTTCAACCATATTAGAAGTGTTTCATTTCTTAATTGCAATTGTGCATAACTGTATTATTCTTTAAATTTCCTACACTTCAAATATATTGCATATTTTTCTGATATAGCTAAAGTTCTTTTCCTTCTGCTACTTCCTGTGTTTTCCTATAAATTAAGTTTATGTTGAGTTTTCCAAACACCAAATCTTAGTTTCGTTTGTTAAGAGAATCTATGAATTACACATATATACATTTGTAATTGCTTTCAATACAGCCTTTCACTCAACCACACTTCAAGACTATAATGAGAGATCAACAAAGAATTTTTATGCTGGGGTATTGTGCTCTCCTGACACACACGAATAGTTCTCTGACATTTATAGTCTTCTTTAGTACATTATTAGTGTTCTTTACTCTAGCATGGTTTAAACCCTTCCTACTGCCTGCTTTCAGGATGTTTCCATGTAGGCTGAGGAAAGATTCTAGATTAGAATAACTCTATGGTGCACTGATGCCATGATTCAGGAAATAGATGTGCTTAAGTTTTGTGCATTTGACTTAGAAATTTGTATTGTGATTTCACCTCCCTGGACTCCTTTCCCATAATCTCCAGAAATACAGACAAGTGTCATTCTTGAGAATCACATAAGAAGTCCACCTTAAATCAAAATGATTTCCACAACAATTTCCCCTGTGTGTCCCAGAACACACCTGGCAGAATACTGACTCCTAGCAAAATCTCTCTTCCCTGTACCACCCACAGACCATGCTACCTAAAGGCCCAATAAAACTTAGTAGGATCTGAGATAGAATATGTATTTATGCCTTTGGACCTCATAAGATATAGATGAGATTTCAAAAGGGCCTTAAATAATTGGAAAGGTTAGAAAGCAATCATAAATGTGAGTAAGGAACCTGGACATGTGCAGTCCCTATACCCAACTTGCTTTGTTTTCACCTCATTCTCACGTCCCCTGAAGACTCACCTCTTCCCCTTCTCAGCTTTGTGCAATCCACTGTCATAGAAAGGCAACTAGACTCCGGGTTTTGAGTCAGAGCGGTTGAGGTCACCCTGGTGATGTAGATCAAACCCACCTCTTAGAACTCCTTGGATAGAGAGGCCTATCTCCTTTACCCATCCTTCATGATCTCCACCCTAACTTGTAGGTCAACTATGCTAGAAACATCCATCTGCAACCAGTGCCCCTTTTTTTGCTAACATGAACTAGTGTGGCTGATAGCCTGGCATTCCAGATCTGAGGGCTGATTTCAAGTGGAGAGCATCTTCATACCTTAGTTTTCCCTAGACACATGCAGTATGTTATAGAAATGCCCAACACTGGAGTCCTGAAGTACAAACAAGGGCTGTATTTGAAGCTGTAGCACCATAGCAGATGGCATCTTTGGATATAAAATATATTCTCCAAAACTTGTCAGTGGGTGGCAGGGGATGAAGAATGGGGAGTGAAAGGGGTAGGCCTTATACAGACAACACAGCCCAGGAATACTCATGGAAAATATGCCATATAGAACAGATTCAAGGGGTCTGGGTGGTGGCACTGAAGGTAAGGTGCCTGCCTTGCCTGCGCTAACCTAGGACGGACCGCGGTTCCATCCCCCGGTTCCCCACATGGTCCTCCGTGCCTGCCAGGAGCGATTTCTGAGTGAATAGCCAGGAGTAACCCCTGAGCATCACTGGGTGTGCCCCCCCCCAAAAAAGAACAGATTCAATTAGTCATATACAGTATAGAAATGATATAAGAATGAGGGAGCCGGGAGGTGGCGCAGGAGGTAAGGTGCCTGCTGCCTTGCCTAGGATGGTTCAATCCCCCGGTTCCCATATGGTCCCCTGTGCCTGCCAGGAGCGACTTCTGAGCGCATAGCCAGGAGTAACCCCTGAGCGTCACTGGGTGTGGCCCAAAAACCAAAAAAAAAAAAAAAAGAATGCATATTATGGGACCAGAGTGTAATATAGCAGTTAGGGTCCTTGCCTTGCATGCTGCTGGCCCATGTTTTATTATTATAATTATTAATTGCTTTATTTAAATACTATGGTTTATTATTGGGTTTCAGTCATACAATCTACAACATCCTTCACCAGTGCATTCTTCCTGACACTGATGTCTCTCATTTCCCTCCCATCTTACACCCCCCATCCCATCTGCCTCTAGGGTAGGCAATTTGCTTTCTCTCTGTCTCTCTCTCTCTTTTTGACACTATGGTTTGCACTATTGTTAATTGAGGAGTGCCTTGCATATCACTTTCTTTCTCCACTTAGAGTACTGAATTCTTGTCCAGAGTGATCAGCTCCAGTTATCATTCTCTAGTAGACCCTTCTCTAACAGCACTCATTGCTTTTGTGGTGAGCTTCCTACCCTGGTCTGGTCCTCCTGACACTCATCTCTATTGTCTCTGGATATTATATTATTACCATACTATGTCTTGTTTTTCTTATATCTCACAAATGAATGAGATTATTCTTTGTCTATCTCTTTCACTGCTGACCCATATTTAATTTCTCAGCAACCCATGTGGTTCCCTGATCCCTGCCAGGAATGATCCTTGAGTACAGAGCCAGGAGTAAGCCCTGAACACTGTCAAGTTGGCCCCAAAAGCAGAAAACAAAACAAAACAAAATAAATAATGTAAATTTTAGCTGGAAGGAAACAAACAACATTTTTTTGACATAGCAATTAAAAAAGTACTTTTGATGATTGACTTTTGGTTGGGGCAATCTCAGGGCTAATCATGGGGTCATGCAATTAGTTGGCACATTCATTCGGACTTGGACAATTGTCTTTTCACAATGAGCTCATCAAAGGAAAGCTACAAGAAGGGGCAACCTTGAAGGGATCTGACTGCTGCCCTCTGCTCCACCAGAGGGACTGAGTATTTCCAAAATGGAAACAAAAATGTCAGCTTGTAAAAGGTTTTTCCCACGATTCAGTTGAGTTCAGAAGAGAGTGTAGGAGAAAAAACATCTGTCTATGAAAAAGCAGGGACTATAAAATATATACTGTTCTCCTCTGGCCTTCAGTCCATTTTTTAAAGCAAAAACCAAAGGAGATATAAAAAAAATGACTAGGTTTAGGGCCAGTTCTTAATTTAACCTAGAGTATAAATTACTCATAATTTAATCAAAAGGAAACCAAAGGAAATATTTAAAAAGACTAGATTTAGGACCAGTTATTAATTTAACCTAGAGTATAAATTACTCATAATTTAATCAAAAGGGATAAAAATCATTCATAAAAATAGAGTGATGTCCATGGTGGGCCTCACTAGGACTCACTCATGCATATTTTTATTTTATTTGTTTTCATTTGGGGGTCATACTTCTGGCTCTGCATTCAGAGATCATTCCTTTTGGTAGTCAGGAGTTCATGTGGGGTGCTGGATATCAAACCCAGATCAATTGTGTTTAAAGCAAGCATTCTGCTTTCAGTATTATATCTCTAGGCCCTCATTCATGCACATTTTCAATAAATATTCACCAAATATTCTAATTAATGCTGAGACAAAATGAGCTTCCTAATAGGGAAAACAGAAAATTTGTCCTCAAGGAACTTTGAGTTGAGCAGACAGATAAGTTCAATATCAAATATGCAAATAAGTTCAATAAAAATTTGGGGGAAAGAGATTTGGCTGCTTTTGGAAGAATTAAGAAGGGACATAGATGCTGTCTATGGAAAAAGAAAATAGATACTCAAGTGGTAAGCATGTGCCTAACATGTGCTAGACACTAACTTGATCCTCATCACCACATGGTCCCCCAAAACTGCTGAATGTGGTCTTAATGATCTATCTATGAGCATTGCCAGGTCTGAGCATCTCTGTGAGGGGAATGAAGAAATAAAGGAATGAAGAGACAGAGGAAAGGAGGTCTGCCAACAGGCAGATGCCATGATTGAACCAACATTTGCAGACATATAGGAAATGACTTCTAACCAAGATGCTTGAATCCAGTTTGGTAAGTGGGATTAATCCTTCCTGTTCTGGATGTTTAGGGAATCAGAATTCATTTGAGAGGCTGAGCTTTGCACCTTTGCTGACTTCCATCTAATTAGCTCAAAGGACAGAAAATACATTCCCATAGATGCAGGACTAGATGAATTGTGTTAGCAGGATCCAAATGGTCCAGGATGCCAGTAACATCCTTTCCTGTTGCACTTCTCAGAGCAGCCAAGATGTTCAACTTTAACACAGAAGATGAAGCATTTACAAAATATCTAAAACTTCTATAATTGAGTCCAAGATGGTTTATATAACAAGATTTGAACACATTGAGCCACTTTTAAGAGAAATTTCATGGAAAGAGTCCTATCACCATGTCCCACACCCAACATACATGCAGACTCTCCTGCAATGCAGGCATACACCTAAATGAAGCCTTTTAGAAGTAGGTAGCTTTCAGCCTGATACCCTGGAATAATCTGGAACTGTAAAATCAGGTTAACTTGAATTTATTTATTTATTTTTGGGGGGGTTTTTGGGGGGGGTCACACCCGGCAGTGCTCAGGGGTTACTCCTGGCTCCATGCTCAGAAATTGCTCCTGGCAGGCACGGGGGACCATATGGGGCACCGGGATTCGAACCGATGACCTTTTGCATGAAAGGCAAACGCCTTACCTCCATGCTATCTCCCAGGCCCCTAACTTGAATTTAAATGTCCACATCTCAATCATTGTGAGGCTTAGGGAGATATTTAAATTTGCTGCATGCAATGCCCTTGTCTCTAGAATGAATGATAATTTCTATTCCAGTATTGTTAGGAATTTTAATATTAACCATCATCTACTGAAGTACTAACTTAGAGCCAGACCGTGAACCATGGACTTTATCTTATCTCACTGAGTTCTCAAAACAACCCTGTAAGGGTTCTTAACCTCTTTTTAGAAATGAGCCAACTTAACCTCAAAGAATCAAAGTTGCTTTCTTTAAGTTACGTAGTTAGAATGTGATGGACAGCAAAACACAAAACCTGTCTTTATAGAATCTGAACTAGGATCTACTGCAAGGAACCAACGCACATGTGTTGAAAAAAATTCATATATTACAAAACTGCTCACTGTGGGGCTGGAAAGATAGCATGGAGGTAGTGTTTGCCTTGCATGCAGAAGGATGGTGGTTTGACTCCCGGCATCTCATATGGTCCCCTGAGCCTGCCAGGAGAGATTTCTGAACATAGAGCCAGGAGTATCCCCTGAGTACTGCTGGATGTGACCCAAAAACCAAAACCAAAACCAAAAATAAAAGCTCATTGCATGACCAAAACTCAATTATGAACAACTTTGTAACCGTATATCTCACAGTGATAAAATTAAAGAATTTATTTATTTTATAAAATGCTCAGATTTTAGCACTCACCTTGCACACTGCTGACCCAGGTTCGATCCCCAGAATTCCATATGATCCCCGGGCCCACCAGGAGTGATTCCTGAGCACAGAGCAGGAGTACACCCTGAGTACCACCAGGTATGGCCTAAGCACCAAAGTAAATAAATTTAAAAAAGAAATTTTAAAAAAGGCCCAACATCGCTGACTATCAGGGAAATGCAAATCAATACTACAATGAGCAATCCTGTGAGAAGGCTCTACATCCAAAAGATCAGAAGCAATAAGTGTTGATGAGGATGTAAACAAAAAGGGAGCTTGGTGCATAATTATTGGGAAAATAGTATAGAGATTCATTGAAAACCAACCAATGGGGGCCAGGCGGTGGCGCTGGAGGTAAGGTGCCTGCCTTGTCTGCTTTAGCCTAGGATGGACCACGGTTCGATCCCCCGGCTCCCCATATTGTCCCCCAAGCCAGGAGCAACTTCTGAGCGCATAGCCAGGAGTAACCCCTGAGCATCACCAGGTATGACCCAAAAAAAACAAGACAAAAAAAAATTGGGGGCCGGGCAGTGGCGCTGGAGGTAAGGTGCCTGCGCTAACCTAGGACGGACCGTGGTTCGATCCCCCGGTTCCCCATATGGTCCCCCGTGCCTGCCAGGAGCGACTTCTGAGCGCATAGCCAGGAGTAACCCTTGAGCGTCACTGGCAGTGGCCACCCCCCCAAAAAAAAGTTAAAAAAAAAAGAAAACCAACCAATGAAGTATAAAAAATTTAATTAATTAATTTTTGATAATTCCATTTGCTTTTGTGTTTTAATCATCAGTATGAAATACATTTAATGGTGCTTCCTAAGGGTATAGGCTATATGGTGGTTGGGAAACTGGGTACAGTAGGGGAGAGCAGCTCGCACTGGTGGTGTCAGAACATTGAATGCCTGCAACAACCACATTATAAACAACTTGGTAAATTATGGTGTTATAATAATAAATAAATAAATAAGAAAGGTGTCTCAATATGACCTCATAATAACACTCCTAAGCACCTATCCAAAGACTCTAAAAAAAGTTAGATAGGGTATTTGTACCCTTTTGTGCATAGCAGCATTATGTGTAATAGCCAAAACATAGAATCAACCTAAATGCTCTCTGACAGATGATTAGAGAGAGAAGCACTGTTCAGTCTACACAATGGAATACTGCTCTGCCCAAAAAAGATGACCTCATCCATTTTGGTCAAAATGGATAAAGCCTGAGTAAACAAAGGCTATTACTATATGGATTCACTCAGATGTGAAATATCAATAGCTAAAGCAAATGAATTAAAAAACATCAATAATACTTCTTAAACCTAGTGAAAATGGGTGAGGCCTTTGGCATTGGGATGCCACTATTACTTGGTGGTAATCTACTACTTGGTGGTAGATTATGATGCTAAATCATATAACTAAATCCCCAAACATCTATAATGTTATAAATCAATGGTATATCAATTAAAATTAAATGTCGGGGCCCCGGAGATAGCATGGAGGTAAGGCGTTTGCCTCTCATGCAAAAGGTCATCGGTTTGAATCCCTGTGCCCCATATGGTCCCCCGTGCCTGCCAGGAGCAATTTCTGAGCATGGAGCCAGGAGTATCCCCTGAGCACTGTCGGGTGTGACCCAAAAACCAAAAAAGAAAAAAAAATTAAATGTCAACTTTTCTAATGTTTTTACATAAAACATACTGATCCTATTATTCATATGTATGCCATTTGTAATGTTTGGGCAATAAAAACAACAGAAAAGAATTAGTCATTCAATGAGTTGG
>PVKC010030999.1:0-14647 GCA_004027635.1 Crocidura indochinensis
GAAGAAGAAGAAGAAGAAGAAGAAGAAGAAGAAGAAGAAGAAGAAGAAGAAGAAGAAGAAGAAGAAGAAGAAGAAGAAGAAGAAGAAGAAGAAGAAGAAGAAGAAGAAGAAGAAGAAGAAGAAGAAGAAGAAGAAGAAGAAGAAGAAGAAGAAGAAGAAGAAGAAGAAGAAGAAGAAGAAGAAGAAGAAGAAAGATTTCAGAGATTTCAGGCAGGAGAGAGAGGGGGCAAAGAGGGGAGGACAAGAGGGAAATTGGGGACATGAGTGGTGGATAATGTGCCTGGTGAAGGGTATTGAACATTGTATGATTGAAAAGCAATCATGAACAGCTTTGCAATGGTGAAAAAAACTGTATTATGAACAACCTGTAACCATGATCTGTTACCTTCCCTCCTGATATCTCTGAAAGTGCACAGTGGTAAGTACTTTAGAACATTTTTTTTTGGTTTACACAAATGAAAGAGTTGAGGCCCACCACAGGAAGAAACTGAATGTAATGTCTGGGTTGGGAATCTGCCCTTCCTTCTATAGAAAGCACTAACTTGAGGTGGAAGATAGAGTCTCACTACCTGTTCCCCCATCATTGATTCTCCAAGGTCTCTCAGATTTCTTCTCTGGGATTAGGCAGCCTTGATGACTAAATCCCCCAGGGTCTCAGGGTAGGGGATGCGATAACTAAGGTGGGGGGGGGTCAGACATTTTAACTACCCCATATTCAGGGGGAAACTTAGAGGCCACATTTGATTTTTTTCTCCTTGATTCTTTCTCATGTCAAATAAGGCCTAAGCTGTTGTTGAGTAGCAGGCAGCTCTATGGAGTTTTTCAGAAAATCACTCTCATGGGTCTGGGTAAAGGGCTCCCTCCTGCCTGAGACAGCAATGACCTTTCTGGCTTCATGTTCCTTCCAGTCTCCAGTTTTGACATCTGCTCCCCTCATAGAGGCTTTCATCTCTTGCTTTAAGTGGGTTCACACCCTCTGTCTTCTTCCTTCCTTGTCTACTGCTTGTCTGTTCCTGGGCCAGTTCACCTCAGCTCCAAGTGTTGGAAGCTTCCTGGATGCTCGACTGAAGCTACTCTGTGTGATCATGTTCCTCTCAGGAATCAATCTTCTTATCCAGAGCCCTTGAGGGAGGTTTGAGAAGAAGTGAGAAGGTAAAGGAAGGAGGGTGGTAGGTTCTGTGGAACACACAGGGCATAGTTTCACAGTGAATCATTCCCTTTCTGTGACTGGAGAAAAAAATATCCCTTAGAATCACCATTTTCTTTGTTCAAGAGACATGGAGACCAGGAAGACTGATTCTCAGGCACAATCTCTCAGAACTTCATAGAAGTTTCCATTGGAAATGCGACAACTCGAAACATTTCCTGAAACATCCATATTTCACTTGGGGAGGCTGGCTCCGAGGACGGTCCCTCTTGTTGGTCTCACATATACAGCTAATTAAAATTCTGCCTGGATCAAAGAAGTCTGTCCCAGTGCCTACCCACATTTTTCTTTCGCCTTTCAATGCCTTCCAAGAGCTATTTTAAATGGGAAGTGTTGTGTACATTTCTGGGGCACCTTTGACCTCTTCCCATTAAATCAACAAGAGGGAAATAGGCCTCAGCCCTTCACCTCACAGCCAATCAGTGTAAGTCTTAATCTCTAAACAAATTTCTCAGTGCCCAGTGCTCCTGTCACAGAAGTGGTTTTTTTTCCTAACTTCTTTTTCCTGTTCATTGGTTGACAGAGTTGACTCCCCATCCAAATCCAAGATGGTGGGTCATTTTGGAGTTGGATGAGTTCAGGGCTGAAGGTAAGTCATCCAAAATATGTGAATCCCAGAAAACTTTTGCCAATTTGAGGAGACTGATACAAGCAGATCTCCAGGGGTTGGAAAGAAGAAGGGAAAAGCTCCAAGAGGGCCCTGAATATTTTTCAGGCTCCACATCATTGTGTCTGTCAGATTCCATGATATCTTCCTTGAATTTTCCAAATATTGGAAGAAATGCAGCCAAGGTTTTACGCAATAATGAAAAGGTTCAAAGTGCTTCCATTTCCAGGAGGGTATACACCAAGAACTGCCATACTAATTTCATGTAAATTAGTGAGACAGAAGAAAATTGACATCTTCTTGGAAAGAAAATGAGCTCATCCACTGGGCAGAATAGCCTTGCCCCCTAAGATGTGTGTCCATATGTCTCCTGGGTTTCTCTCATTGGAGAGGATAATGTTTGCAAGGTCTGAGTCTCTCCAACAATTCATCAGATGCCCAAGGAGTTAACTCAATTAACTCAATTAAAATATGCATATTTTGCATATGGGAGGCCTAGGTTCAATCCCCAGCACCACGTAGTCTTCTAAACACCACCAGGAGTGTTCCCAGAGGGTCCAAAGTGATCCAGAGTCCTGCCTGTTATGGGGTAAATTAAATAAAAATAATTTAATCAGAACTTGGAGTGATGTGCTATTCATGAACCACCATCTTCACGCTGGCAGAACTAGCCTTCTGTCCCTTCAGGTGTTGTTGCAATGTTCCAAAACTTACACAATTGTTTTCAGTGCACCAGAGAGGTTGCAGTGGTGTTACTGGACATGTGACACTGGGAATCAGAGTGACAGTGCTTTTGAAATTGAAGATCTTCATGTCAGATGGTGTGTGGGATGAAACTCAAGGCATCATACCGAAAGGCACGTTTTCTGTCACTACTCAATATCCCTAGGCTCTTAACACTATTGTTTTTGAGTTTGGGGGTGATTATTCTTACAGGCAGGGTTTGGCCAGCTGGGCTAATGGTTCAATGCAAGGTTTAGTGAGTGTCATCCTCTTGAATCCAGCAGTTTGGTGGCTCTATGAATGGGGGACCTCCCACTCTACCTACATAGACTGTGACTGTGGATGTGGGCGACCACCTCAAGTGACAGCCCCACTCCTCACCACTGAAAGGGCACATGTGCAAGCAGTGGAAGTGTTTGGACCCCAGTGATCGACACAGCCTAGAGTGCGAGTGAGTATCTGGTCATCACAACAACCAAGGAAGGGAATGTGAGAACCACTCCAAATCCTGCTTCCCTGCTGCTCACCTTCTCTGTCACAGAAAATGACATGGCAATTAGGCTATTCTGGGAGTAAGAAAAATCTGTTGGTTTTATGACTCTGTCCCGAGACTCCTAAGACCTTTTCAGAGATTTACTGCATTTCTTGGCAAGAAAGAAAGAAAGAAAGAAAGAAAGAAAGAAAGAAAGAAAGAAAGAAAGAAAGAAAGAAAGAAAGAAAGAAAGAAAGAAAGAAAGAAAGAAAGAGAGAGAGAGAGAGGAAGGAAGGAAGGAAGGAAGGAAGGAAGGAAGGAAGGAAGGGAGAGAGGAAGGAAGAAAGGGAGGAGGGAAGGAAGGAGGGGAGGGAGGAAGGAAGGGAAGGAAAGAGGGAAAAGGAAGGAAGAAAAAAGAAAGGGAGAAAGAAAGAAAGAACTAAGAAAGAGAGAAAGGTAGGAGGGAAGGAAGGAAGAAGGAAAGGAAAGGGAAAAGAAGGGAAGGGAGGGAAGAAAGCAGGAAAGAGGGGGAAAAGGAGGGAAAAGGAAGGAAGGAAAGAAGGAAGCTGAAGGTAGGAAGGAAGGAAGGAGAGAAGGAAGGTAGGAGGGAGAGAAGGAAGGAGGGAAGAAGGAAGGAAGGAGAGAAGGAAGGTAGGAGGGAGGGAAGGAAGGAGGGAAGAAGGAAGGAAGGAAGGAAGGAAGGAAGGAAGGAAGGAAGGAAGGAAGGAAGGAAGGAAGGAAGGAAGGAAGGATACAGTTCCAGGGAAAGAGTACAAAGGGATGGTGGCTGATTGCTTTACGACCTGGGTTCAATCCTCTGCAGTACATCTGATCTCCAAAGCCACATCAGGAGAAATCCCTGAGGCAGAAACCAGGAGTAAGCCCAGGGCATCAATGAGTGTGGCTCGAAAACCAAAACAAACAAAAGACGGGAGAAGAGACTATTTTTGGTGAGAAAACTTCAGTCAGCCACTCTAATTACCCTGTTCATCAAGAGGAGGAATTATGGAACAGACAAATCAAATCTTACACCATTTCTGTAGCTATTGTCAATGTTAAGGTTCTACTTCCATGGACCTCGTCCTCTCGTGTTTTAAAATAATTAGATTTTTGTATGTGTAGACTGACATTTCTCAATTCCTATGAATCCATTCATAGATATATCCATAAACCTTCCTATCATAGTTAGCTTCCCCCTAAGTGTCATAAATAACACAAAGAGAATTTATCCACAGCCCAACCCCTCAGTCCTTAGGGGAGGAAAAATAGGTTCAGAGAAAAACATATATCTACACTCAGCAATAATTTATTAAAAGGTCAAGAGGATATGTAAGCATTTCCCCCCTGAGGCACATGTAGAGCAAACCAGAGGAAAAATATAAGTATAAAATATATTGCATTTTCAAGCCAATAAGAGCTGGTACCAAACTTTTAAAGCAGTTGCAGGCTTCCCAACTAAAATCTGTGTCTCAAGGGGGGGTGGAGAGAAGGTGGGATTAAAAAACACACACACACACACATGCCTCAATTGATTCCCAAAAATGAGGAGAAAGTAATTCTGGGAAAGGATTAGCTTTACACAGTTTTTACTCTGAACAAACCAAATATGTTTTGGATGCAAATTTCTTCAAGAAATTTTTTTATGGACTCTAAGTACTTCTGTTGATTTTTCTCTGATCTCTTTTTTTTTTCTGAGACCTCAAATTTGTCAACCATGGAAATTGTGGGAATCACTGATGGGATAGCCTCTAAGAGTATGTGTTCCTGCTGGAATCTGGGTCCCTAAGATAAGCTTAGCTATTTACAAAGACAAATCTTTTGACCCCCAGATGCCTCCCAGACTGTTTCTACCTCAGAACATCCCATGCTATGCAGAGAACAGCCAAGCGAGAGGCAGTGTTTGGATGGAATGAGGACAACGTGAAAGTTTCTCCCAGCCTTGAACTTGGACATAAATACATCAAAGCTTTGGATGAGGTCCTGATAAGCCATGAGAGCAAATTGTCATTTTGCTTATGACAACACCCCCAAACCCAAACTCAAGATCAGACAGGAGCTTTTCTTTCATTCTGAACCATTTGACACAAGTCTATTGGGCACTTCTGCCCACATATTCAAATCCACGTTGGTTACATTCAAGCAGGAAAGGGCTGCTTTCAGCCCTGTGAAAACATCATTTTTTTTTCAATTCTCATTTAACTTGCTGCAAATTCAGCCCATTAAGTTCCCCTATAAAATCGATTTATGGAGCATATGGAACTTGCTGGCTTCTCAAAAGACTGTTAGACATATTTGTTGATGGAGAAGGCTACGCACTTTTCCCTGTTTCCTACTTCAAATTTATTATTTTCTCCTTTTAAAATCTGTCTTTTGCAGGGAGTAATATTTTGATCAAGCCAAAACCTCAATAATTACATTTTACTTTTCAACATATATGTAGGCTCTTGAAAATAAATGTTGAAACACTTGTTCTCTTTGAACTAATCCATAACAAAAAATTTAAAGTAAACTTCCCAAGATGCTTATCAATTGCAGGACGTAGAAAAATTCTGCCAACACTTCAAAACTGCAGCCTAGTTATATAATATCATCAATAAACATGTTTAATAAGCTTGAGGTCATCCTTAATCAAGGTAACTTTTCTGATGAAGTATCCCTATCTATAAAACTATGAACTTATTCATCTCAAAAAAATTATCATATGTGCACAGTTGAGTCTTCCAATTATTCTGAACAATGAAAGAAGGCATATTGCATGCTTTTTTTTTTCAGCCTCAAGTTCAGAGTCATTGCCTTCAATGTCAAGTTTCTGGAGCTCTAAAGGTGTGAGGCATTTGTTTAAAAAAATTAAGTACATAATTTGAAAATGTAACTAAGAAACTCTTTGAAATCGGTTTATTATATCCAGACTTTTTAGACAGCTCGTTTATTATTTTGGCTCAAAGAGCCGAGCATTTTACATACTAATGAGTGACATATGGCTCGCTAAATTATTGCCCAGCAAAAAGAGTTAAATGAATTGTATTGATCTATTCTAGAGAAAGAAGCAAGATATAGATCATAGGATTGTTCTGAATGCTCAAAGAGGACAGGCAATGAAGTTAACTCCAAATTATTATCAATACTTACTCATTTATTTCACATTCATTTACCATTTACCTCCTCACGCCAGACTTTGTTTGTTTGTTCTTTTTTGTTTTGGGGCCACTCCCGGCAGTGCTCAGGGGTTACTCCTGGCTATCTGCTCAGAAATCACTTCTGGCAGGCACCGGATGGCCATATGGGACACCGGGATTTGAACCAACCACGTTAGGTTCTGGATCGACTGCTTGCAAAGCAAATGCCACTGTGCTATCTCTCCGGACCCCTCATGCCAGACTTTCAAATCATGAGAATCTCTAGATGTAGTTAGTCACAAATTTCCTCCAAAGGCACAAGATTTGGTATCATGTAGTTGAGCTCATAGCATAAATAGAGCTTTTATCCAGAAGTGTGTCAAAGGAGTCACATACACATGGTGTATCTCAATGGATCTTCCAAGAAATACAATCTTGAGACATTGGGATAATCTTGCATCTTGTACTGGCCAGGACTAGCCTTAGGATACAAATCAATAAGGCTCTTGTGTTGCCTCGTGGCAAGGAGTGCATGTGCCCCAAGAATAGCCAGTATTCCACACACAGATACTTAATTTCTCAACTCACCTGCATTAGCTACTCATGATATTAGCTTATGTCCATCTGAACTCACTTTGCTCTTATATCTGCCAGGTGTGGCCCAATAACCAAACAAAAACAGAAACAAAACAAAACAAACCCAAAAATATCTGCACAGTGGGGTCTGGAGCCATTGTAAATGGACAATATTACAGTATAGTTTCCAATATCAAGTCCATTGGCTCAAGATGCTTGCTGTTGCCACTCCTACCAAGACATTCCCATGCAATTCATTTCCTCAATCAAAAGTCCTCTTGAGGAGCTGAAGCGATAGCACAACAGTAAAGTGTTTGCCTTGCATGCGACCAATACAGGACAGACCCTGGTTTGAATCCCTGCATCCCGTATGCTCCTTCAAGCTTGCCGGGAGTGACTTCTGAGTCTACAGCCAGGAGTAACTCCTGAGCGCCACCGTATGTGACCCAAAACAAACAAACAAAAAGAAGTCATCTTTAATGAAACATTTTACTTGGCATTCAACTATAGGAAAACATGTTTCTAGAGATAAGTTTAGGAGCATGCCTTGCTTAAATTATTTTATTCAAAGTCGTCCTAGGAAGCTCCCCAAAATACTCCTTCTGTGTGGGCTTCTCCTACCCTCTTTCCTACAACCCTACTTCTCACCTCCTCCGCTAGAAGATCTTTCACCCGCTTTCCTTCATCTCCTACTACTGACCTCTTCCTCTGAACGGATATTGGACTTGAATATCCTTTACCCTCTTTCCTACATCTACTACCTTTTCCCTCAGACCCTTCTCCTGGAATGACTCTTCTCACCACTATGTCAGATTTTCAGCTGCTTTTCACCTTCTTGCAATATAGAAAATTCTGTCACCATAATATTAGCTTGCATATACAAACATTGGGGTCTGAAAGAAGTCACAATCAAGGGTTAGCAAGCATCCAAACCATAAAAAGGCTCTGGATCACAGAGAGCACCAACCACAGATTCGTAGCAAATACGAAGCACATGGAATCTGTCTTGTCCTTCTCAAGTTTGCTCTGACTCTGGCAGGCAGAACACTTTCCCTAATCAGCTGTTAGACTAGTGCTTGAGATTTGTTGACAAAGACCCATAATGATGCAATGCGCTCCTTATGTTTCTCAGATCTTGGGCACCACTTACCTTAATTTCTCTTCTCTCTGCTGCCTTCGCCCACAGGAATCTCTCTGCCAAAATACCTCAATGAATCACTAGGAAGGACTGGAGGGAGGGATGGAATTTAGGAAGGGTAAAGCAAAGATGTTGCCTACACAATTTCTGTTCCTATACCATTTCACCAGGACTTAGACACACCCACTCCTAGCCATAATTTAGGCCACACCTAGCTGCAAGGGAGTCTGGAAAACATAAGCCCAGACACCTAAAGCCTAGACACTTGCTATGAGAGAGAAAAGAATGGAGATGGGTGATGTAGGGAAGTTTCCCAATATATTTCCCTAATGGGAAAATTCCAATATATTTCTCCATATGTCCATTAGAAACATCACAGTAAATATCTAACAGTTCTATGAAGTACAGGTCACTGTGTACTCTGCGGATTTTTTTCAGGGTATCTGGAACACTCGAATTTATCAAACATTTCTTGCCAGATTTTGTCTCTGTAAACAAGTCTCTGAAATGACCCCCTGCTCTGCTCTCATCTATGACTTACTGTCCCCTTCCCATCTCTCAAATGAAGATCAATAGTCTTGCCCCTTCCAGACACTTCTCCTACCCTCTTTCCTACAACCCTACTTCTCTCCTCCTCCGCTAGATCTTTCACCCGCTTTCCTTCATCTCCTACTACTGACCTCTTCCTCTGAACGGATATTGGACTTGAATATCCTTTACCCTCTTTCCTACATCTACTACCTTTTCTATGCCATTGAACTTGAAAAAAGCCATCCTTTACCTATTCAACTATTGCAGCAGATGTTAATGCCAGGCTTATTCTGGTTGTGTGTGTGCTGGACAGGAACTTCCTATGTTTTCTGAGACTAAACTGCTGCAGAAAACACCAACTGTTGCACTAAAAACTTTCTCTTAGTTGACACAAGGGAAACCAGGGGTGCCCGTGAGGAAACCTTCTCTGAAGGCAGAAGAGACAGCGATAAGCAGTAAGTGGAAGGAAACTACTCCAGAATGTGCTTTATTCTATATACCAAGGGCAGGGCATGTTTAGCTTTGTCACCCCCATTCCTTGCTTGTCTTACTCCTGTAACTCTCCCACACTTGCTCCCTATGTGGCTTTCTAGGACCCAGGTTTCTTGCTGTCTAAATTCGGGGAAGCCTCTTTAAGATAATGATGTCTTTCTTGCTCTCCCTGCAGTTGTGGAAATGACAAGTGGTTTCCTATAAAGCCCCTGTCTCTAGCAGAGTATAAGTGATTGACAGATCTTAGGGGTTAATCAGAATTGATTCTATCTATGCTCTTTCTTTCTCTGCTCTAAAACCAGGATACTCAAGTGCAAGTGTCCAACTTGCTGGAGAAGTGGTTGCTGATGATGTCAAAAACATTGATGCAAGCAGATGACAGCCTGTCTCTGCCAATAGCGTGGCAAAGCATAGAAGTGATTTGCCCTCTGCTTGCACGGCAGAAAGCTATTCTTTTCAGGTCATCAGGTCATGAAGTCATCACTTCACTCATCAATATTAAAGGGGGGTTATGAACTAAATCAATGTGGTACTAAACTTCGTTTACTTTCTGTTCAACAAACATGATAATTCAATGTTAGAAAATGAAGAGTTTACACAAAAACCCTTTTTTTCCATTGTTATCCCAATGCTGGTCATTCCATAGTGGCAAATGGTTTCATTTATAGAGTCACAACAGAAGGGGAGTTTGGGAGAGCTTCGTGGTAGAGTTTTGCTCCTCGTTTCCTCTTTCTCTATGTGTCCAACAGCTGCTATTTCCCTGCCCCAGCAAGATGCTTACTAGAGATAACTATTTCCAACAGGCACAACAATGCATCAACTATGTTCTGTATGAGTTTGCACCTATTATTATTGTTATCTCCCCAGGTTGTTTATAAATTTTGTTTTGCAGCATGTGCTTGGGTATATAAGGAGCCATTCTTTAAGCTATATGAAGTATTCTGTAAAAAGCAACAGAAACTTGGTCAAAGCAACCCCCAGTTGCCTTTCAAGCCCCAAATACATTTAAAGAGATATTCAATACTTTTGTTTTTTTGAACCACTTACTCTGTGTCCATTAAAGTGTTATCTTTGAAAAGCTATTTGCTATCAAAGGAGCCTTGGAAACCCATTTAAAAATCCCTTTTTTTTAAGTCCTTGTTCTCTAAAACAGGAAGTTGCATTTTGCCAAGTAAACATGTTGGCTAGGGTGAGGAATGACCTGCTAGGAGTGGTCACTAGTACTGCCCTGTGGTCTATGGGAGGGAGTTCTCACAGATAAAATCTTAACCAACACAATTAGAGCTGGAAGCCAATCAAACAAAATCAGCAACTTCAATATCAGCAAAGGACGTGTTTTTCTTCTGAACCCAAAACTACTTGGTGGCCAAAGACATGTGTTTTCTTGAATTTAAAGCTTCCAGCTTTGGGTAGTCTTCCTACCTTTCTTAGCAACCTGACCAGAAATAAGAGCCCATAAGTCAGACACCACATAGCCATCATGGACACTCTACCTATCACATTTCACTTCTCATGGAACTACAGTGGTGGAAGAACTTATCCTGCATGTAAAGTGTTCTATGTGGTAAAATGTGCCAACAAAGTTAGAAAAGCAAATTGTACCATCCCTTTGCCTTCTTCTTCCTGCCTGTTTACTAACACATGGATTTGACCATTCTGGATTCATTTTCTAGAGTTGCCAGGACAATGCACCAACCACAAAAGGAATCACTTAAAACAATAGCATTGATTCATTCTTTCACAGTATGGAAGCTACAAGTCAATCCTGGCATCAGCAAGGTTGCAATCTCTTGAAGGTCCCAGGAAAGACTCCTTCCTCACCTCTTCTTGATTCTAGTATTGGTGTTCATCTTTGGTATTTCAAGGCTTATGGATCTATTGCTCTAGTCTAGTCATTGATCCTTCTTTTCCCATGAATCTCAGACATCAAGCCTCTTGGATTTAGAATGCACACATATAACTAGAACAGGGATCCTCAAACTACGGTCCACGGGCCATATATGGCTTTCCAAGGACATTTATCTGGTCCATTGGGTGTTTTTTCCTCTGCTGCCTGTCCTGCTTAGCAGCTGACTTATTCTGGGCCTGCAGTGCACATATGACACACTCTCCAACACCCCTCCTTCTCTCTGTTTCATTTATTTATTTATTTATTTATTTAGGTTTTTGGCACTCAGGGGTTACTCCTGGCTCTGTACTCAGAAATTGCTCCTGAAAGGCTCAGGGGACTATGTGGAATGCCAGAAATCAAACTCAGGTTCACCCCGGTTGGCCCCAGCAAAGCAAATGCCCCACCCATTGAGCTACTGCTCCACCCCCTCTATCTCTTGACTCCTCTCAGTCTCAGGCAGGGATCCTCAGGCTATGGCCCACGGTCCATTATTGTTCACAGTTTTTATAAACTATAGTCTAGCCCTCCAATGATCTGAGGGACAGTAAGGTAGCCCCCTGTTTAAAAAGTTTGAGGACTCCCAAACTAGAGCTTAACTAAAGACAACAATGAAGATTTCCAATAAGACCATATTCCAATATCCCAAATAGACTTGAATTTGGGGCAAGGGGCGACTATCCAACTTCCACTTTCACTATCCACTTCCAAGCAACTAACTCTAATATTCATCACCTGTGCAATACACATTGACCTCCATCCCTACCTTACCAAAAGTATTGACTTAATCCAGCACCAACTCCAACAGCTCATGTAGATAGCAATTACTTAACAATCCTCCCAATGTTATCATCTAAATCAGACCCTGAATATTAAGCCATAGGACAAAGTTTCTCCCATCTGGACACCAACTAACTCCTTCAGTTCAACCAAGCACAATTCCAATATAAGTTGGCAGGTTAGTTGGTATGTTGGTAAAAATATTCCCAAAAGCCATGTTGATCTTTTATGAATGCTTTAGTTATCCATGTAAGACATCCATAGATTGACATCAGGTTTCTTGAAGAACTATATCCTGGTTCACGCAATCTGCAGAGATGCTTGTGTTTATTAATTAGTCATATACCATGTAACCGTCTTGGTTCCCTTTTCAGGGCAAGTCTTAGCATCTCTGAAAGTGGACAATTTCCCAAGTTATCAATGCAGCTTTATTATTATTATTATTATTTGGTTTTTGGGCCACACCCGGTGATTCTCAGGGGTTACTCCTGACTATTTGCTCAGAAGTCGCTCCTGGCAGACACGGGGGACCATATGGGGAACCGGGGGATCGAACCGCGGTCCGTCCTAGGCTAGTGCAGGCAAGGCAGGCACCTTACCTCCAGCGCCACTGCCCGGCCCCCAAATGCAGCTTTCTTACTGTTTACTGGTTTTCTTCCTTAGCAATCTATTTTCCTAACATTTGACTACAAATAGCCAAGAGAAAAAAAGCCACACTTTTCAGACTTTGCTTGGAAATCTTGATAAATAGCCAAACCCATCACTTTACAAGTACTATTTTCTTCTCAATGTTGAAATATCTTTGAGACCGTTTCCTGCCTTTTTATAGTAAAGTTTGTCTTTTCCCCCAATGTCCAATCATGTTTTTCTCATTTGCCTCGAAGGCCTCCAGAACCACCTTGAATGTTCACATCTCTAGCTATGTTCTAATAACAATACATATGTGCTGGAACACCATAGAAACATTCTCTGCTAACCTCTTTCTTTTAGGCCCCACTAAAATCACCATAGTCCCATTATTTTTTATCAACAATCTCTTCAAGACCATTTAAAGTGTTCTAGCAAGCACTTCAAAATTTACCTAGTATTAGCGTAAAAGAGATAGTGGGTTAAGCATGTGCCTTGCATATATCTGATTTAGGGTTCAATTTCTGGCTCCACATAGGGTCTTCAGTGTCCCACCTAGCGTGACCCCTGAACTTAGAGCCAGGAATAACCCTGGAGCACATTTTGGGGTGGCCTAAAAACTCTCTCCCAATATATTTTAATTCTTTCAGTCTCTATCAGTCACTCCAAAGTCGTTTTCACTTTCACAGTAATGTGTCACAGTAAAACCACACTTCCCAGTAGACAAATCAGCCTGAATCAGAATTCTCTTGAGAAACATAATCAGTAAATAGAAATAACTGCTAGATAAATGGTAGATAAATATAATAGTGAAAACATTAAAGAGCATGTGAATGATAAAAACTTATTTACATGATTGGGGGAGGGGGTGGCAAGACCAAAACAGAAAAGGAAGAATTAGCAGGCTGACAACACAGACAGGTGTTGATAGAATAGTCTAGATGCATAAACCATTGACTAAGAAATCTCACACACTTATGGTCATCAACTGTCTGAGGCCCACCTATATCACTTGGGATCACCTCTTTCCCTTTCTTTTATTTGTTTGTTTGTTTGTTTGTTTTTAGGGCACACCTGGCAGCATTCAGCACTCCTGACTCTGAACTCAGAAATCACTCCTGGCAGGTGATTCAATTGATTGAATATAAAATATTCCACCACTCTCACCTACAAAAATATCTTCACATGCCATTTAACTGGGCACCATAATTCAACCAAGTTAAAGCATAAAGCTGACCTCACACATTCCCAAATTAAATGAAACTCGACTTAAAATATTTTTAATATTTTATTAGCATTATTTAAAAGATGTTTAGTCAAAATTAAATTATTATATACATTTTAGGACGCAGTATCTTTTTTCTTAGCAAAGTTCAATAAACCTTGTAAACATGATATAAGAGTATTACCCCTAACATATACGCTCATTAAATATAACAAAAATAAACTGAACAGCTCATAGATAACCAGTTGATTATTTTTCTGGTTTTTGCAACATCAATAGGGATTCATTGAAGGAGACTAAAACAAAAGTACTACTATACAGTACCCAAATGTTCAGTACTCAGAATGTTCATCCTCAGTCACACACACACCCCAAAATATGCAGCACATATCACAGAGGCAAACTAGTTTCATTGTATTCTACTATTAAAAATAATCTTTATTGGGTGGCTAAAAAATAATCTATATTTCCTCTAGATACAAGAACAACATATGCTTATTTGGAGTAAGTTGCTCAAAATTCAAAATTAAGTATAAGTACTAAATAAATAAATAATTCAAAATTCAAAAGAAAAGAAGATAAATCATTTTTAAATTTTTAATTTATAAACGCATCATAATTAAATGTGCTAGAATGATAGTACAGTCGGTAGGGTACTTACCTTGCATGCTGCCAACCCAATTTCAATTCCTGGCACCATATATGGATCCCCAAACCCACCAAGAATAAAGCTTGAATACAGTCAGAAGTAAACCCTGCGCACTGCCAGAGTGACCCCAAAATAATATCGATCACATATTATTAAAAATAATTTAACCCACTTAAATGTAATCATTCTAAACATTGAGTGTATTTCCTTTCATCATACATTTCTGTACATAAACCTATAAGCATCTATACATATACAAATATAATCAAGAAATCCTATAATGCAAATACATACAAACATCACACATCAATACAGTTATATAAATTCCATTCAGAATGACACTTTAGATTTTAAATGCCCCTTTTTCTCCCCCCAAAAATGATTTCTACTTACTTGTAGTGAAATGAGATCTTTCCCAAAAAATCCATTGTATTTCAAAACCCATATTCTAAAACAGATGTCTTGAGACTATTAAATAAAACACTCTTTTCCATCCAAAGTCTGAGATGTAATAACATGAACTGCAGATTTAGACACAGGGGACTTTCCTGGCTGTGTAATCCGAGTGTGATTATCTTCACAAGACACTGGTCTCTCACTTTTTGTGTGGACACAT
>PVKC010031000.1:0-14653 GCA_004027635.1 Crocidura indochinensis
CTGTATTTGTCATGTTCTCCTCTTGGGAATCTGCAATCTTATTAGAGAGAAAATACTTATATACATAAGACAATCAAAAATCAGAGTCATCTCTTACCTCCCACACAGCCCAGTTCACTTCGGTCTGTTCCCATCGGCAATTCTCCTACTCTTTGAATGTGTAATGTGTCTTCCCTTTTCAGATACTTTGCACATGCTTAGCCTTGTAAATTCTAATATGCCACCTGCTTTCTTAAAGGGTACTTTCTGAAAAAGTTCCTCCAGTATAATCAAACTGAACCTCTTCCATTTTATTATTTGAAGTAGATTTACTTTTCTTGATTTATGAAATTTAATATCCACATGCTTAATGTATAAATATAACGACGATATATTTACTTCCCTATATCAAGCACAAGCACAACATGGCATAAATTTGCTTGATTTGTTAGATATTATATTGTCTAAACTTACAGTTACTTTGGCACTCTTCACATTTTGATTCAGAAAACCTTTTGTTATGTGGAATATTTCTGTTCATGATGGCCATTTTTCATTCAAGTCTGACTAACCAAAATTTCTCCATGCACTGTCAACTGTTTCTTAGGAGAGAGTTATATCCCCAGTTGTGACTTGCCATCCTTTCGAGTTACTGATATATAAAGTACATTTAAAAAATAATTGTTAAATAAATTATTTGAATGAATGAATACAGAACTCTAGAATCAAATGTTAGCTTATGTAAATGAGTATTAAGTTGCCAAATTAACATAAATTTTATTATAAGAATTAAATGAGATAATGCATGAAAGATATTTGGCTCAGTTCCTAGTACATACTAAATCTTCATTAAATCTTCATTAAGTAATTACTAGCTATTACCATTATGAATGAACTTTACTATCAGGCTATATAAAACAGACATGGGTTATTGACCCTTATTATGAATTTTTAAACAGAGAAGTGATATATGAAAGTGGTCACTTCAAAAGATTGATCTGATATGGTGTGTAGGGTGCTTAATGGGTAAGGATGCCAAAGATTACCAATGGGAAATGTTAAGGAATGGGCATCAGTTAACAATAAGCACAGAATTGGAAAATAACAGCCCAGTATAGTTAAAATCATTAATAATAAGAAACCCAGGGTTCTCACAAATTCTATGATAGTCAAAATTATTATGCGGGGCAGATAAGATTCTAAACTACAGTGAAATGCCAATGAAGATGACTTTCACTTTCTTACTGATTTATATTCTCATGACTCACTGCCTACATCTTATATGCTAAAGCACAATAAAATCCACTCTCAAAGATAAGCAATATAATATATATATATATTATATATATAATTGGTTTTTGGGCCACACCTGGCGGTGCTCAGGGGTTACTCCTGGCTGTCTGCTCAGAAATAGCTCCTGGCAGGCACGGGAAACCATATGGGACACCCGTATTCGAACCAACCACCTTTGGTTCTCCTGGATCGACTGCTTGCAAGGCAAACGCCACTGTGCTATCTCTCTGGGCCCAATGTAATATTTTTAATTAATTACATTTCAATAGATTTTTTCACTCATCAGTGTCCTGTAGTGTAGCTAACCATTGTTTAGCATGATATTGTATGTATTTTACTCTTTGGTAAGTTTCTTTGAGACTAAGCCTTATTATACTTCTGATTTCATAGTACTTCAAAAATATTTATGAATTTAGAAAGCATTATTAGAAGGATAATAAGGAAATTTTAAAGCACCTAAAATGACTACATCAGTAAGATTTTATTTTTAGGCAGCTTTAAATAGAAACATTATCACATGGAAAAGGTAAATATGCTCTCAATGAGTGGACTGTAACAGGTTTATGGGAAGAGGCCAATTATTAACCTGATAAAAGAAAGCTGCTTTTCATGTTCACTGCTAGCTTAACATGGAAAGCGTTGTAACATGGAAAGCTTTGTAGACTGGAAAGCTTTGAAAGACAATCACTTATGGTAGTAATCACTCATTTATAAACTTGTCTAGTGCTACAACCATCAAAACTATTTTAATGAAGCGGTCATTTGAGATAAATTATAGAAGAAAAAAGAGCATTAAATAGTTAATCTCAATGGGATTACATTTTAAAATAATAGACATGGTTTCCATTGTTATCAAAAATATCTGGATAGCATACATAACAGGAAGCTGGGATTTTTTTTTTTTACAAATAAAACTCAATGTTCTTTTGGGGCTTAGAGGGAAAAAGGCAAGATGGCACTATAATCTAAGAGTCAAGATTTGTATGAAGTAAAATTTATTGTTGCAAAAACAAATATATGAACAGTACTTAAAAGGGTATAGGCTCTGTGAAATTAGCATGCTATGCTTCAGTACTTCAATATAGCACATGAGTTTAAGCAGCAGATCTATCAGTGTGATTAGGATGAGAGGAAAGTGACATATTTGTTGGCATGTCAATTGTCATGAGTGACGAGTGGATGCTGGCTACTATAGAGCATATAATTGCTAAAGGAGAAATGATACCTTATATACTAATTTTTTTAAGAGTGATCCCTAGAACATTGCTGATATTTGTGGTAAAGATCATATCTGTGCAAGTGGATATCCCTATTTGATCCCTGGCACTGCATTTCCACAGTGATTTCTGTGCACAGAGTTAGGAGTAACCTGTCTGGACACCAGTGGGCATAATCCAACCATCACAGATTGAGAAAAGAAAAAAGAAAATAAAAGAAAAAAGAAGAAATAAAGAAAGAAGAAAGAAAGATAGAAAGAAGAGAGAAAGAGGGAAAGAAAGAAATAAAGAAAAAGTAACTGAGAAAGTAAAAAGAAAGAAGAGAGAAAAGAGGAAAATAGTCTTAAATTTTAATAGTCTTTAATTGTCAAATGCTGAAAACCTAGTGGTTAAATATGCATGTCTCTCTCTACCTCTCTTTTTCTCTCTACCTGTCTCTGTCTCTCATTCCATCTCTCACTTTATGTTCAAAACAAGTAGATAATCTTTCATTAAAGACCCCTCATCATTCTAGTACACGTGCAAAATAAAAATGAATTTATTTGTTTGATATTTGAAAATTTGAATTCTAAAATTTAAAAGAGAAAGTGTTGAAAACATTTTATAAGGCCTACAGATATGCTTCTAGAACTAATGAGCATCTGCAGTATGAATTATTTTCTAGCCAACACTGCTGTAAAAGTCTTTGCTAACTTGACCTATAAACACATTATTATTTATTCATTGTTTCATTTTGCTATTGTGTAACTACTGTTTTTGATTAAAGATCTATAATTTATTTTAGATTATTCAGATAGCAATAGCCTTAGGTTGTCAACAAGTTTAAAATTACTATGAAAGAACAACTGGAATATTTATATTCTCACACTTCCTTTACCCCATTCCTTCTTTTCTGTTTCCTTCCTTATTTCCCCCCTCCAGCCCTTCCTCCTCGAGCCCTACATCTTCCCTTATTTTCTTTCTTAATTCCACTGCCTCTCCTTTTCTTATTTTGGCCTTCCCTTTTCCTTCTTTTCTTCCTAAACTTCTCCCCTCATTCCCTCCTTCCCTCAGTATATGTCATTAAAAGGAAAATTTCTATTAGCTTTATCAGTAGATTTTTTTGGATTAAAATTTCCTGAAATATATCCTCTTTACACCTAGCAAATAGAAATGATTATTTTAGCTTTGGGGAAAGTTTCTTTCTTTTTTTCTATTGCACTCTCAGTAATCTAGATAAATTGCCAAGCAAGCACATTGTAACCTTGGTAAATTTATCTATGGGAACACTCACATAAGCTTGAAATTAGTATGTCTCTGGAGACTCCCCTATTTTTTCTTCTTAATCAGACCTTTAGGTGGATAGTCAGTGTCTTAGAACTGAACAGACAGAATTTGCAAGCTGAATAATGTTGGCTCGCAGAGTGCATTCTTTACACTTGGAAGAGAAATTGTGACTAAGTGACAGGTTTTTACTTGTGTGCTGTCTGTAACCTCTCTCCTTATATATAGACAGAGAGTTTTCTTCGTTAATGGGCTGGTTTTGTGCAACACTTGTCCCTTGATGCTTTGTTTGAGCCCTTGGGTCAGGAGACAGACAATTTACATCCATTTACCTGACATTCTTTATACTCAAAAGCTACCACCAGCTTAGTTTTGTAAAGCTACATCCTAACATATTTTGATCAACAGAAGGAATGAAAAACTGCATTAACATCTGTTTTATTTATTTGAGGAGAAAGCTGCAGATGCATAAGATATTATAACAATGTTCATTTGAGCTTTTACTAAGCATTTAAGCTGTCATTACTACTTGCAAATTATGATTCAATATAGAGTATAAATAAAATATATATCATGTAAAGGCATTAAGTGGCTTACATTTTTAAAATACATAACACATTTTGTTAATTTAAGAAGATATATTTATAACATTCTTTAACTTGTGCATAGTTTCAGCAGATCTAAAATACGGTGTTGACATTGATATTGGGGTGGTGGTTTAACAGTGAATGTCTGAAATACTCTTATAAATATAAGGTCTGAATTTTGCCAGTCTGGCTAGTTCAATGTAAGGGCTTGAGGCTGCTTCCAAAGTCACAGCTGGGAAAACCTGGGAGAGAGTTCTTGGCCTGTACCGTGCAATACCCATTGTAGCAAGCAGTACCAGGAATCCAACACAGGTCTGGAATTGGCCTAGCATAAATGACATATAGTCCTCTGTCCCCAAAATACCTTATCTTTTTTGTTGGGCCACACCCGGCAGTGCTCAGGGGTTACACCAGGCTATCTGCTCAGAAATAGCTCCTGGCAGGCACAGGGAACCATATGGGACACCGGGATTCGAACCAACCACCTTTGGTCCTGGATCGGCTACTTGCAAGGCAAACGCCGCTGTGCTATCTCTCCGGGTTCCTCTTTTTCTTTTTTTTTTTTTTAAATGTCTCCTTAGGAGTTAATACTTCCCAATTCAAATCATGTGAGATTATTTATACTGAGAGGCTGGATATGGTACAATCCAGGCATTAGTGTTACTGAAATTAGTTCCAATTTCACTTTGTTTCTTGAATACGATCAGTACAAAAACTGGAGCCTCTGATACCTGCATGGATAGCCGAGATCACCAACCCAGGCATTCATCATCAGAAAGTCTTCTCCGGCCTTTCATTGAACCATTAGTGGGTTAGCCAGAATCTCCAGGATTGTGTCTAGGCCCCAAGAGCATCATTTGATTTCATTTCTCCCACCCAAAAGATTAATTTGCTGAACTCTAATTTGTTCTAATATTTAATGTTTTGGTTTTCCTACCAGTGATTTATATTGTAGTGCTTTTAATTGTCTAAATTGCTAAGTAGTTACTTAAAAATCAGCTAGAAATATGTTGAATCTGAGCAAAAAGGCATAGTAGAAAGTTGCATATAGATTATTTAGGAATGAAAACATTGCAATAGTGAAATGTCAGCTGAAAAATGTAGGTATCTGAAACCTTCAAGCTTAATAAGCATAGAATAACATAAAATCTTTGCACCTGAGATTCTGCTTTGTTTGGGGGCCACTACTGATCAGACTCAGGGCTTACTCCTGTCTCTATTCTTCAGGGATCACTAGTGCGTTTGGGGGACTGAATAGGCTTCCAGAGATCGAAACCAGGTTACCTGTGTTTGATGAGGTAAGTGATATATCCACTATATTACTGCTCTGGTTTCTGCATTTCAGATTTTCTTTCTTTTTTTTTTTTTTTTTGGTTTTTGGGTCACACCCGGCAGTGCTTAGGGGTTACTCCTGGCTCCATGCTCAGAAATTGCTCCTGGCAGGCACGGGGGACCATATGGGGCACTGGAATTCGAACCGATGACCTTTTGCATGAAAGGCAAACGCCTTGCTTCCATGCTATCTCCTGGGCCCCTGCATTTGAGATTTTCAAAGTTTGGAAAAACAAGTTTATTTAAGGCATACTTCTTACTAGTTGACAGAAACAAACCAAAATATGTTGCTGTATGATAGATTTTGACTTAATTATTCCCTCATGAAAAACAAGGAAATATATTCACATAAAAAAAAAAGAGGACTCCCAGAAAATACATAAAAAACACTGTTTATTTTTGAGCAGTATTCACTAGGGCTAGATTTGTGTATTCTATAACATCTCCATTTGATCCAGACAAAGGTTTATAACAGAACATTAGAATTTGGGAGTATTTGTGCTGATAAAGATCTGAGAGAGCTTTAATCTAATTCTTTGATTTTACAGATAAGTAAACTGAAAACCAAGGAGAGAATTTGGGTATACTGTAATCACAGTAGCACAAATAAGAACTTGAGTCTTCCACTCCACTTTTATATTTCTATTAAATAATGCTTGTGATTCAGTATGATATTGGCTAGATATAGGTGTAGGTTGAGTAATATAATACAAGTAATAATCTATTAGAAAAAAAAACAAATTTCATTTTTCCCTATGTTAAATGTTGCTATGTTAAATTGTTGCTGGATGTTTGTATACTATTATCTGTATTCCTTATACTTAAACCTGGGGATGTTCCATATAAGAGATACCTGAAAGAAAAAGAATTTATCTTTAAATACTATTGCATCTTTTATATATTTTTGCTGATTAAATGTGTTCTGTTCTTTAAAAGCAATCTAAAAGATTTAAATATCAATACTTAAAAAATACCTGAGGGTAAAGACCATACATCATATTTCATCCAATGACAATCATAATTGGTTTTTTGACTGACCATTGCCCAGAACTTAAAAATGAAAGTGAAATTGTTTTTTGGTTTTATAAAAGATATTCATCTATTTATTATAGTACCATATGATTTATGTTCAATAACTGTCAATGCTATTTACAAAAGACCTTTAACCTTTTGCTGCCCTTTTCATTGAACGGAATGCATCACACATTTTTCACATGTGCCAGTTTAACTTCTTTATGATGTCAGAGATAATTGTTTTGGCCTCAGGCAAGGAATGTGCTTTCTGCTGCAAATTATGGCTGCAGAACCATCTAAGTAAAAAATGAACTAGTCATGAAGTCTGAGGTTTCTTTATCTTATCAATTATTGAAGAGAGAAACTTTCCCTAGCACAAGGAGAATACTAAAAATGTCAAGATAAAATGATGGAAAATGAAGTTGAAGGTAGGAATGGGTATAGTAAACAAGTGTGAAGTCAACAAGCACTTTAAACAGTGACACAGGGAATATATTAAAGAGATTTACATGATGTCAGATGAAATTATTTGTTTTTAAAACAATAAAAAAAGAAAATTAAATTTCATAATCTAGGGAAAACTTGGAATCAAGTATATCATATATGAAATTCACTCCTATTTCTTCCTGGAGGAATAAATGTACTTGACTATTACAACAGTGAGAATAACCAGAGGCACTGCAGAGATCAAAAGCATAGGAGCCATATATCATGTACAATTATAGCTAATGAAATGAGTTAAAACTAGTTATTTTTAAATAATCTAATTTACTTATTTTAAGTGTTAGGCTTACTAGAAATGGTTCTTTGGGCAGTAGAAAAACAGTCTTTATTTAACTTAACTGATAATGTTCAAGGTAAATACCTGCCATTTTTGTCATTTTTTTTCTGATTTTATTGTGAGAATAGAGACGTGCAGGAGGGAGAAAATATCGCCTCTACCACTATTTACTATTATCACATAAATAAACATTTTTTAGATACTTCATTTTTCAAATTGTTCAAATATTAACAGTAAAAATTACCAAACATTTCATTTTTGGAAGCTTTCCAAAAGAATAAAAATCTATGATCCACATTGTTAGTTATGTTAATATACTCTAGAATAATATTTGATCAGCAATGGTTATTTAGGTGCTATGCTGATATCTAATTTTTTTGATGCTACTTAAAAAACCTGATCCAGTCTTAATAGGAAAGTAACAATAAGATCCCATTTTAGGGTTGGGAAAAGAGACACTTAAAGTTACAACTATGGGCCAGAGTGATAGCATAACAGTAGGGCATTTGCCTCCCTATGTCCAACCCTGGTCAGACACTGGTTTGATTCCCAGCATCCCAGATGGTCTCCCAAGTTTGCCAGGAGTGATTTCTGAGCTCAGAGCCATGAGTAGTAACCACTGAGTGCCTCTGAATGTGACCCCAAACCCCTGCTCCAATAAGATAAAGTTACAACTATGATTACTTAGACATTATCTATCTGTGAGAAGTGTTTTCACTGTTCTTTGGCTTGCCTGAGTAGATTTTTTTTTTTTCCGCAGAACCTTTATTTCAGGATTTTTTTTTTTGTTTTTTTTTTGTACCAAACAAGAAAATTAGAAGAGACCCAAATGCTTAGGACTGGGTGCCACCACTGAGAAAAAGAAATTCAAAATAAAAGACAACTTGAATGGAGCCTCATTGATGTTATCTGCAGGTTCACAAATATTGTCATTCAGTTAGACTGTGCTTTATTTATGTCTATATGACCTCACAATATACTATCAACTGGGATGCAGCATATTTTAAAGGGATGCAGTAATAATAATAATAATAATTATAATGTTGAGTAGGAAGTAAGCACTGAGCACCACAGTGTATACCCCCAAAATTAAACAAATAAATAAAATAGCCTAAAACCTGATTACTAATAATTAAAAATATGTATTGGTATACTATATTTTATTTTATAGGACCCATTTGAAATGTTTTTGTTTCCAAGACTTCTTTTTTGTTTCTTTTGGGAGTGAGTTGAACCATAACTGCCAGTGTTTAGGGCCCACTCCTGACTGTAGGTGCAAGTATCACTCCAAGTAAGATTCAAGAATGATGAGAATTGAAGATATGCCTACTGAATGCAAAACACTCTCCCTCTGTATGATCACTTCAACCCAAGCATTCTACTATTTTCTTTTAAATTTACTTTATTTAAAGAACATGCATCACATAGTTGACATAGCTGACCATAGTACATTTATTTCCAGGTGAGAGAACAATCAGCAAAAAAAGAATTAAAAGAAAAAGTAAAATAAGAAAGAATATTTTTTAAAAATGTAAAAAGTAAAAATAAGTACAGTGATAAGCAAATTTGTGAAAATGTTTGTATCTTCAATGAGTTTATTTGTACATTGAGAGAAATTTTAGTAATCTCTTGTTTCTATCTGACCATTTTTTAATGATTTTTTTTCCCAAACATTATATGAGCTAAACTATATATTGGCATTTAAATTTTTTTCTTATGTGTATGACAGCTTCAAACAAATTAAGTCATTCTGGAATTCAAATAGTGTTTTTGATATTCTAGCTTTTGTGGGGAATGTTCGAAGCTGGAGGCCTCCCAGAAGTGAGAGAATGTGTGTGGGGTGAGTGCCCACACACACTACAAAAAAAAGGTGATGGTAGCAGCCTAAATAACTAGCAAACTTGGAGTTTGGTTAGATTTGATGTCTCTGAAGTAAATCATAGGGGGGTAGAGAAGCAAGGTCAGAGGGAAAGCAGCAATTATGGGTCATGGATGCAACAGGCATGGCTTAGGCAGGACAAGGGCTTGACCCACCTTCTCTTTACAAAATGGCCAGCTTTCAGTTACGTGACTAGTGTAACCAGAATATTTCACAGCTTTGTCTACATCTCTTTCAAGAAAAAAGTGAGTCTATAGAGTTGGCCAAGTGTGAAAATGGCAACTGCTGTGTGGTTATAGCTGCCTGTCTTCTTGGAAGAAGGATTGGGTGGGAAGAAGTTCACCTATCTTCCTACGACTACCATCTTTCAGCTTCATAAACCTACATTTTGATGCACTTTTGCTTTAAGAACATGGCATGCTTTCTTACTGTCCTTTGTTCATTTTGCCCTCCTCTGCTTATTTGCCTGATGAAATTAGCACACACTACTAAAGAATTCCTAAAATGTTAGAGTTGCACTTCAGGGAGATAGCACATACATAGAAAACTTTTTCAACTCCTTAGCCTTAGTGATGAGAAAGTGTTATCCTTTGGATTGCTGCAGTTAGATAAGAGAAACTGAAAAGCATGTTCTCTAAATTTAATAAGACATAGAGAACAACAAAAGGTATAATTGATTGGAGTCTATGTATACTTTTTTATTTTCTCAGTGAGGTTCCAAAAATAAAAGCTCCCCTTCCATTAACTAGGATTGAGAAATTGATAAATGGTACTTGCTAGAAGTTGGTTAAAAAATCAGTATGAAACTACAATTTCTGAAAATAGGAATTCTAATTTTATAATAGAAAAATAGAGGGGCCGGGCGGTGGCGCTGAAGGTAAGGTGCCTGCCTTACCGTGCTAGCCTTGGACGACCGCGGTTCGATCCCCGGTGCCCCATATGGTCCCCCAGGCCAGGCCAGGGGAGACTTCTGAGCGCATAGCCAGGAGTAACCCCTAAGTGTCACTGGGTGTGGCCCAAAAACAAAAAAAAAAGAAAAAGAAAAAAGGAAAATAGAAAAGAGAGGCACAAATATAATCAAACATTTAAAACAAAATATATTAACGATGCTTATGAAATGATGAGAAAATAGTCAATTACCTAAAATGTAAAGGCACTTAAAGACATTAAAGATTTTGGTAAAAATGGTAAATTTATTTGGAAAAATAAACAACTTTTATTTTAATTAATAGTAATTGGCAATAAAGAAATGGGAAAACATATCCAAGATTTTCATTTTAAATATGAAAAGTAAAAAAATAATAAATTGTCACTCCACTCTAGAATAAATGCTAATTTTACCTGATAGTCAGACCTGCCCACATCTGGGAGGAGTCTATGGAAGGTAACAAAGGGGTTTCCTGGGGGGTGAAAGAGGTTTGTGAGAGAGAATTCAGCAGGAGAAGCAGGAGGAATGAATGCAGGGCAGCTGAAATAGACTGCTTAAAAGGTTTAGCTTAGAGGCCACACATGGTGGTTAAGGTATTTTATTAATAAAACCTCATGTCTCCTGAAACTTTATGACTGCTGTGGAACATTTCCTCACTGCTTCCCTAAACCTTCAGACCTGCTGGCTGGAAGAAGATGAATGTAGGTGCCCTGGCCTGGCCGATAAAGGCCTCTTTCCATCCATCTAGCATCATCTACCACATCCAGGACTCAATAATTAATATGTAATTTTACAATTGATATTTAAAATCTACTTTAAATTGAAAATAACTTACTGTATTTAAAATAGACAGGAAGTAAGTTACTGGTATAATGAAGAACCAATACAGATTGAAAACAAATATATCCATTTTTAAAAATATTTGTATTTATTATCCAAGACTATGGAAAAGACAGGTGAAAAAAATAACGATATATCCTATTTCATTATTAACTAAAATTATTGAATGAAATATCATTATATGCCAATAATTCTTCCAGGAGCTAATGATTTAGCAGGAATAAAGGGAGGCTGTTATGGAGTTTAAAATAAATAATTACTAATTCCAGTAAAGTCATTTGGAAAAAGTGAATTGATTTTGTGTGTATTTTGAAGGTAGACTTTTCAGGAACTTTGTTGATACATTTGTAATAGAGTATGACCAATAGTGCTAAGTTTGTCACAATTTGTTCTCTGAAACTGAAGAGATATAAGTTCTCTTATCTAGATGTTGAGGAACTGATTTAATCACATTTTATGCATTCTAATTTAGAAATGTCATTAAGTATAAAAATTGATTATAAGGGACCGGTGAGGTAGCGCTGGAGGTAAGGTATCTATCTGCCTTGCAGCGCTAGCCAAGGAAGGACCGTGGTTCGATCCCCTGGTGTCCTATATGGCCCCCCCAAGCCAGGGACAATTTCTGAACGCTTAGCTGGGAGCAACCCCTGAGCATCAAATGGGTGTGGCCCCCCCAAAAAAAACAAACAAAAATTGATTATGAGTCTAAAGTTTATAGAAAAGGTGTCTAGTGTTAATACACATTTAAAATCTATTGTTTACGTGTCTTTGACCATTTTTATTTCTTCTTTAAGGGTATTTCATCTTATCTTTTCTCTTCAATTTTGATGAGAGTTGAATAGTTTTTTCTTGTAAGATCATGACAGTACCTACAATATTAAGCCCTTTTCAGATCATTGGTGTTCTATGGATTGTTTTTGTAACCTGGTCATGGTTTCCTTTGTAGTATAGAAGCTTCTTATTTATTTATTTATTTATTATTTAGAAGCTTCTTATTTTAATGTAGTCCCATATGTTTACTTTCTTCCACTTATGTGGTCAGTGAGTGCTATTTTGTTATTGAATATTCCTATAGCTTTAATGAGAGAGTTCTGCTTATTTTCCTCTATGTATCTTTTGGACTCAGGTCTGATATCTTAGTAATTAATCAATTTTTATTTTAATTTTGTACATGGTGTTAGAAAATGGTTTTATTTCATCTGAAAATAGAAATTAAATCAACAAACTAAATCCCAAGCCACAAAAACTGGCACATATCAAAAAGAGTAAGTGCAGTTAGTGCTGGCATGGATGTGGGAAGTAAAGAACTCTCATTCACCATTGGTGAGATGACAACTGGTCTGGCCTTTCTGGAAAACAACATGAACATTCCAAAAAAAAATCTAGAAATTAGATCCCATTTGACCTAGTAACCCCCAATTCTTTGAATATAACACAAAGACCAGAAATAAATGGTATAAAATATTGATACTGCTATATTCCCTAACATTATCGATAACTAGGTAGTCATAATATGAAAGCAACTTTACTTATTAGCTTTAACTTATTAGATGACTAAATGAAAAAACTATGGTAGATATACAAAATGGAATACTAATTGGCTAATAGAAATGATTAAGAAATTTTGTTGCTTTTACTTGGAATTACCTAAAGGATCATGCTGAGTGAGGTTAATCAGAGGGAGATAGAAGAATATAGAAAATAGTCTATCTTATGCAGGATAAAAGAAAATTAATGGTGGAATGATGAATGCCCAAAGACAATGGAAACAAAGAGCACTATAATTGGTATTCAATAGGAAACATGCTCTTTCTATAAAGAAACTTAAACATAAAAATTATACCTCTTAGAGGCAGACTGGTGGAACGGAGGCAAAAGGCACAGGGTGTAGAGATAGTTGATGAAGAGAAGTGGACACTGGTAAAGGGATTGATGCTAAAACATTGTATGCCACACCAATCATGAATAAGTAATTCTGCAGTAAAAAATAGTAAAAAATACTAAATTGATTAGATGAGGCAAGCTCAGAATTTAGTGGGGGCATATACTAGAACAATTTTGTTGGACTGGTGACAGCAGAAGATTGGTACATGAATAAGAATCCATAGAAATAATTTACTTTGTAATAAATATTTAGAGGAAAGTTTAAGGCTATTGATGTGAAATAAAAATGCTACCTATTACTGATCATGAACTTTTGGGGAGATGAAAATTGCTGAAGTAGCAGTAAATTGAAAGGGCATTTGTGGTATAAATGAGAAAATTTGGAATCAGTACCATTAAATGTGGATATTTACTTGTAACAGTTAAAGGTAGTTATAAGAGAAAGAACAGTATAAATGAGTCCACAGATGGAAGTATTGTTTTGTGTGGTACAAAATATTCAATTTATTATTTTAATGTTTTCAATAAAAATGAAAAAAGAGTAACTCTAAAAAAGTAAGAATTCAAAATGAATTGAAAATGAGAAAAAGAGAGTTATTAAAAGATGCACACCCATTTGAACAGGTTAACAGGAAAACAGCGTGATTGCTTATTGTCAATAAGTATGATCAGCTTATAATTAAAGAAAGTCAATGACCTATGTATTCTTCCAGTAGTATTTTGCTTTAGGTGGATAAAGCTCAAAGTGTACAAAATAGTATTACATAGGTACTGCTGTGAACTATTGCAGAGTTGAAGAAATGCAGAGACAAATATTTATGAATGGAGAGACAATACTTAAAAATTTGCTACCAACATATACTGAATCATTAGTCTTTGTACTTTAATCTGTACATAGCTTACACCATTATTACTACACTTAGCTTCTTTGGAGTGTGGATTCATAAATATGCTAATTAAGTGGTTAGTAGCAAATCATTTTAATGCTATTGTTCATGATGTGGATGACAGTGTGGTGAAAATAGGTTTTAGGCAGGAAACAAAGAAAGTAGGCAATTATTTTAATTTTATACTTTTATCCTGAGATGAGTCTAAATTTTTCATAAATGGTCCTGGTTCTTACAATATTACTATTTTAGCTCAAAAACAACCAATTAAACATTTACAGTGTACCTTGGTAAGGACTATAATTGATCTTTAGTGGAACTACAGAGGAGGTGTGCTCACCATTCTTGAGAGAGGTGTAAAGGAAAGGTGTCAACTAACAATCCCCAGATGGTATGATGGTTGGGGCAGATTCCTGAAGAATGAACACAGAGTCCTCAGGCAAAGAACAGGCTGTTCAAAGGCATGAAAAAATAACACTTCTGGGGCCTGAAGATGCTCCATCTGGGAGGAATTGTGGAAGTGTTGGGAGATTACATGGAAAAGGTGGGATAGGAACAGCTGGAGAGCTATTTTAAAAATTATAGGGAGGGGAGTGGCATTAGAGGATTTGCATTTTATGAAGAAAACACTGGACTCAATTCAGAGGATGTATTTGAAGAGTGTGGGAGGAAATATTTGAAGCAGACCATTTTAGTGATTACAACATCTGCCTAGGAATTAAAAATGAGGCAGTAATTGTGAAGAAGAAAAATTTCTGACTAACTGAAA
>PVKC010031001.1:0-14657 GCA_004027635.1 Crocidura indochinensis
GTTTAAGAAGTTAATAATAAAACATTTTAAATTTGTGTTGCTATATTACTTACTGACAAAAATATAGACAAGAGCTCTTTTTGGAAAAAATTAATTCTATAATTATAAAATGACGTTTTCACTGGATATAGGACTTAATATTTAATATGTAAACTCTAACTTGCAGCTTCTATAGTGAGTCATCTTTGTAGTTTTAATATGAAACATTAGATCTACCACTACAAATCAGTAATAATTGAAATTTAATTCAGTTATATATGACTTAATCAATTAAACACAATATACAATATATTTCTAGCACATATTTCAGTCATTATATATACTCTGAAAATGTTTTTGAAATCATATATTTTTTTTTCATTTTTCTTTTCTCTATTCTTTCGTCTCTTCCTTCCCTAACCCATATTTGTCTTGCTGTATAGAGATGAAAATTTGTTTGAGGAAACAGCTTTCTAAAAAAAAAAGCAGAATATAAAAAGACTCTGGACTAAACCATTCATATGGTCTAGGGGATGATGGAATATCTCAACTTGCAAACAGAATATCAAGCTTACTTTAGTCTATATAAATGTAATTAAAATTCAGGTTGACAGCTATAGAAATAATTCAATAGTCTGTTCTTGTATTTGGTTACTTGAGTTTGATCAGACACTTACATAGTTCCTCCAAGCCACTAAACACAGAACATGGAATCAAAATTAAACCCAGCTAGCGAATCCCACTTTCAAAAAATGCATTCTTAAAATTACTTGACTTTTAAGAAAATTGTATGTCCTGCCCTCTATAATTAGATTATTGGCAATAATTGATATCAAGAAACAGTATGATCATCAGATTAATGAAAACAATGGAAAAAGAATATTGGCTTCTGAATTCTAGGATTTTAGTTCAAATTTTTCACAGAATTCCCTATGGTGAGCACAGACAGAATCTGTTATCAAAGAGGTAAGATATCCAATAAAATATGTTTGCCAAAGGAAAGGAAATAGCAATATCAGTGGAAATATAAAAATATCTATGCTTGAATATTTTATAGTTAAATGTTTGTTTTGGGTTATTCTGTGAAGTGCTTAGAAACATCATATGGTTTTTTCAGCATGTTTTCTCTTCCATTATAAAGAAAAAATTATCTGGGATTATTTTATTTTCTTAAGTATAACTATAAAAAAGATTCTACCAATACTTTAGCGCATTCAATACTTAAATCTAAGTACTTGAGTGCACCTTTGTTTTCCAATAAAAGTATGTAAGTGCAAGCAAAAAGCTACCAAAATCTGGTAGCAAAATATAATTCAAAACTGTTATAACTTGCTATCATTCCATATGTTTAAATCATTAATCTTTTAAAAATTGTTTTTCATGTCTATCTCAGCTCCTGCATTGTCTTTTCTCACTTACTCTTTTTTATTTTATTTTAAATTTATTGAAACCATTGTGATTTAAAAAGTCCTTCATAGTTCATTTTAGACATAAAATGAACCAGGACCGATTCCACGAGCAGTGTCGACCTCCCTCCACTAATGTTACTATATAACCACCTTTTGCCTCCTTACTTGACAGTATAAAAAGACCATTCTAAATTTAGATTGCTAAAGTTCGGGTCTCTTGATTCCATTGCTGTTGTCTTTGACTTAGATGTCATTCTTATTTTTGTTGTGTAGAAGCTCTTCTCAGTTTCTCTACCTGTAGATAATTGTAACATTGAGCTGGTTTTCCAGCTTACATTTCTCAAATAGAAAGTCTAGTATACTCTATTATGCCTTTCTAAATTCATTTTCTGCTTTCTCTTTCTCTCTCTAACAGTCTGAGACTGTTATTTTCTATAAAGTGGGCATCACTATTATGGAATTGGTTGAAAAATTACAAATATAATCTTTATTTTGCTATTACATTTTGGGCTACACCCAGCTGAGCTCAGGGCTTATCTTGACTCTGTGCTCAGGGATCACTCAAACTGTCCTCAGAGAATCATTCAGGACATGAGGATAAAACTTGAATCAGCTGTGTGCAAAGCAAGTACACAGTCCACTGTATTATCACTTCTGCCCCCGACATAATATTTTTCACAAGATTTTGTCTTGTGTTTCTGATTAGGTTAAATGATTCATGCAAAGTATTGCCTCTCACCATTATAATATCATAACAGTATAAACAATCTGAACATTATGGATTACTAACTAAACTTAAAAGGCACATTCATAAGCTGATGAAGACAATATAATGTCCTGAAGATTACTATTAGCAGCACTACACATTGCTATAATAAACAGACTTAATTTCTTTTGTTATAAAAATTTTAATAACTTTGTTATGTCAAGTTTAGGTTATTATATTATTTGAATTTCAATGTACCTGAACAAAAATACAATTATCTTATATATCTACAATTGTCTAGCATGTGAGAGATGAATCATTAATGCTGAGAAGCAGCTATGAAAACATTAGTTCAATAATCTAAAACAGTTTCCAAAACAACTAAGTTCCATTGTAATGTGTTCATCACAGGTAAAAAATAAAGTTGTTTTATTAAAGAATCAAAGTTGATTTTTTATTATAAGTATGCCCTAAAGAGATTTGATCCCATATACAATGATTTTCAGTGTGTATTGTTATCCAAGAGCCCTTCAGGAAAGTTGTGTTGTACAGAATTGCAATGATGCATGAATGGCTGAGAATTTGAAAGGAAAATGGAATTTTGATGTCAAGGTAGCTTTCTTTTTGAATTCAAAATTACTTTGAAGCTCTTTCCTGCTTCTGATTTTCACCTAGAGTAATAAAAACAAAACTTTCCTATATGTAACAAATAAAGCATTTTAGAAATTTTACATGTATTTTCTTTCTGTAGAAAGCAAATTATTTTACAATGTTATAACTTTTTTACAATGTTATAAGCCAGTAATGAATTAAAAGTAAAGAAAGGCAATATATTAATAAAAATATTAATATGTATTGATCTAAATTTTCCTATTATTTTAAATATCATTTTATTAATAAGCTTATTATTTTATTTTAACACAATATGTGTTACTGAATGTTAAGATGAAAAAATATAGTATATTAGAGATTAGTACAACAGTTGATCAGTTTTAATCTATAAGCATGCCTATAATATGTCATGAATAATTACTCTTTATTTATATGGTAATTATTCACAAAATTATAAAATAAAAATCATCTTTTTCAGAGCTAAATGAAAGAATTTATTTAAGGCTAAAATTCACAAAATATTTCAAAAAAATCATAGGTGAACACTATAATATTGACCTCAAGTGTGCTGCCAGCTCTTTAACCACACTGCCAAAATAAACAAACAATAAAATGTTGAAAAAAACATTTAAATAAAGCATTTTAAGAACAAAAGAAGTTAGGACTAAAATGAAAAATATGCCTTAGTGAATAGATATTTTATTCATTATATATTTGATAATGGGCATTAGCCAAAACATGTAAAACTCAATAATAATTATAAAGATCCTTCTAAACAATGAGGAGAAAGCTGAACAGGCACTTTATCAACTGTATGTAGATGGCCAATAGGCTTTTAGACAAGTGCCATAGTATTATAATTTATATAAGGAAAATATAAACCAAAACAACAATAAAATATCACTTGGCTTTTTTCCTGCCTTTTTTTCCCCCACTATGAAAAAGCTTGTTCTCTCTTGAATATATATTCCTCTTTCTTGCTACTGTCTTCATAAGTAAATTTCATTAAATAAAACTATTTCGTTTCACTTAATATGTGTAAATATTAAGGTGAATATATATGTTAATATATACATATATATCACCTCACACCAGTTAGTAAAGTCTAAATCAAAATGACTTGAAACAACTGTTTATGTTGGGGATGCAGTGAAAAGCAAGTTTCATTTACTACTGACTGGTAGAGTTACAGTCTGTTTTAGTCTTTATGAAAAGCAGTTTGAGTACCTTTTAAAATATTTAAAAATTAGAATTACCATATAACACAGTTATTTTTTTTTCGGTTTTTGGGTCACACCAGGCAGTGCTCAGGGGTTACTCCTGGCTCCATGCTCAGAAATTGCTCCTGGCAGGCTCGGGGGACCATATGGGGCACCAGGATTCGAAACGATGACCTTTTGCATGAAAGGCAAACACCTTACCTCCATGCTATCTCCCGGGCCCCATAACACAGTTATTTCACTCAAAGACATCTATCGCTAGAACACAAAGGCATTAACACAAAAAATAAATACTACATACATCATAACACTATTGATAACAGTCAAGATAGGGAAACAATCTGTTCAAAGACAAAGAAATAGATAAAGAAGTTGTGGTACATATACACAATAGAGTACTATTAACTACAGGCTACAGACAAACAAATGAATTCTTGCCACTTAGTACAACTTAGAGGAAATAGACATTGTCATGGTGAGCAAAAGAAATCAGAGTGAGGAAAAAATACCACATAATCTCATTCCAGTATATAAAAAAAGGAAATAAAGAATTGGGTAGTACCTAGAGATAGCAACCCCCTTACGAACTGTGTTTACTTTTACTGTTAACACACTTAGCACTTATCCAGAGCTAAGTATTCATTTACCTTGTAATTAACTACCTGGTTACCTATTTTCTTCTCTCCTTACTACCTGGCTACCTATTTTTTTTAACATTTTCTTCTGCAAATTGCAATTCTCTGTACACTTAGCACAAAGAGGAATTGGCTTTCAGTAATTAAAGGCATTTAATATTACTGACTAATAAAAATACAATAATTAAGTGCTTTTGATTGCCTAAAAATAATCATTTTGAGTAGTACTTATGAGTAGTCACTGACAATAAGTAAAATAGCAAATTCATGGGCCAGGGTGGTGGCACAAGTGGTAAGGCATCTGCCTTGTCAGTGCTAGCTAGAACGAACCATGGTTCAATCCCCTGGCATCCCATATGGCCTCCCAAGCCAGGAGTGATTTCTGAGTGCATAGCCCAGAGTAACCCCTAGCATCAGTGGGTGTGCCCCTCCCCAAAAAGTATATCCAATCTCCTTCATATAAACAGATATCAATCTGTGTATATATTTATATATAGTATATATTGTATCTTTATTGAAAAGCTTTCAAAATTTAAAACTAAAAAGCATAGTAAGGTAATGTCTTATATATGGGAGAACTGTATTCAATCTTCTGTATCCCAAGTGGTCCCCTAAAGCATTCCTGTAGTGACTTTGAGTTTGAGTCTAAAATAAGCTCTGAAACGCTACTGCTTATGTCTCTCAAGAAAACAAAAAGGGGCAAGAGTGATAGCACACAGCAGTAGGGTATTTGCTTAGTATGTGGCCGACCCAGGACAGGCCTGAGTTTGATCCCCAGCATCCCATATGGTCCCCGGAGCCTGTCAGGAGTAACCTCTGAGCGCTGCTAGGTCTGGGCCAAAAAATAATATTTGGAATATTTATAGAAAGATTTTAAGAACTTATATACATTTTATTGCATTTTAACTTTCATATATTTTATTGCCTTCTATATTTTTAAAAAAACCCTTTGGGAGGGATGTTATGAATCTCTCTCTACTTATGAAACAACTAATATACTAAAGTCTTGTACAAATGTTTTATTGGCCACACTTTGGGCCAAAGTGGCATTTTAAGTGTTAAGATAACTGCCTTGTATATGGCTAGTTCATTTACAGCACTTTCTATTGTTTTCCAAGTCTGCCAAATATAATCCATGATCAGAGAGCCAGGAACATATCCTAGGCACAACTTGACCAAGATAGTTAAAGGCCAAGTCAAGAACGCAGAGTTTCACTCTCTAAACAACTATGATGCATTTGCTTCATCCCATGGTGGTTTATCTTATAAATGAAAGGATTCACTGCTATGTTGTTGTTTTTTTCGTGATCATCTTGGCAAGTCATTGCATCAAAGAAGAAAATTTAAAAAGATAACAGAAATATATTCCTTGTCATCAGTATACTCATTCAATACTTTAAGACAACTACAAAATTTATATTACCTTTAAAGTTAAATTTAACTTTCTTATCAATACATAGTAAGTATCAATTATTTATTTTTTAAAACTTTTCCCTATACTGAGGAATTCTTAGGGCCTCCTCGCACAAATAGAAAGGGATTTAACCCAGTTCTACTTCCTGTAACTGAAATTCCACTGGATTGTTCTAGATCCCTTCCCCAATATCTACCAGTATTATTGGCATTGAAATATCCTCATATAGATTTTCCATTTTATTTTCAATATTTAAAACAATCCCTCCATTCTATTATCTCTCACTTTTGATTTTTCAGCACTTAGTGCATTTAGTCCAGAAGTAATTTTCTACATAATATGTCAAGAATATTAATCTGAGTGTGGTCTATTCTGAGAAGTATTTTCTATAATGATAAGAAACACACATCTGTCTTTGATTCCCTGTTTGCCTTTGACTATACAATACACAGGCTCCATATTTCTTTTGTCATTCTAGGAAGTCATAGATAAGTGAGAAATGGGAATTCCATTTGAATAGTTCTGAACATTCATGGACTATTAGTATGCAACAAGAAGGACATTGCACAGTGAATCCTATGGAGGGAAAGATAATCACATGGTCATGCTCAACTTTTCCTTACAAACCAGGCAAAAATTCTCACTCTGAGAAACTATGAAAATTGTTTTTTATTTAAGTATAACTAAATCTCTACTTAAAACTAACAAATATATAAACAAAAATAAGTCTGGAATATATTAAAGAAGTTATGCAATCTCCTATCACCAAGTCTTCTCTTTTCTATACTATAACACATTGTTAATTTGCCTAATTGAGTTAGTCCCTGGAGTAAATCCAATTAAAAGTTATTTTAGTTTAGTTTAATGATCACAATTTCATTAATGCTTTTTATAAATCACTGCTGAACTATTTTCTATACCAAATTATTCAAACATACAAATAACTTCCTTTCAATTTATTACTGACTTTACACCTATTGCCAGAAATGATCTGCTTGAGATCAGAGCAATATCACAGTAGGTAGGCCATTTGCCTGGCAAGTGGCTAACCAGGTTCAATTTCCGGCATCCCATATTGTTTCCCAAGCTTGTGAGGATTATTTCTTGAGTGCAGAGCCGAGAGTTACCCCTGAGCACAACCAGGTGTGGCCCAAAACCACACAAGAATAAGAGATCTACTTAAATTCTGATTGATAGTATATTGCAAAACCTAACACTTAACTAGCATCAAATACATGTTAAGATGCCAATCTCTTTATTTTCTGAGTCCTTACATTTGTGTACTTGCAGATTAAACGTCATGCTGGAGGCAGTTTGATTTCATGTAGTGAAGTTGATAATCTTTCAAGAGCTTTCCTGGACACATAATCATTTCCAAACTTGGAGATTTTATTGGAACAGAGATACTAATTGATTCTCTATTTAGTTGAAGACAATTAGACTATTTATTGGATCACATGACCAGCAGATGGCCCTTATATGGGAAGGGTAATGAAAGTCAAGGCATGTTTCATAGCTTTTTTTTTAATTTTCTCTAGATTTGTCTAGACCAAGACAAATGAGTCACCGAAGGGACTCCATTCTTTTAAAAAACTATCTTTACCAAAGCAATAATTACTGCCTCTATCTCTTGGTGCTTTACTTATTAGCTTATGGAACCAGGATATTTCTGTATGTTCTGACATTCGATTGAATCCAGTTGGAATGAAGATGCTAATATCTCCTATTTCTAAGGCAAAAAAATGTCCAAAGATTACATGGATTTAAACTTCTAATATGTAGAACTGATTGCTTTATTAAACCAGGCAATTGGGCCAAGTTGATCATCTTGCCTGCTTCAATTTATTCTTAAGCTTCATGGCCTATGTTTTCAGGCATAAAGAGGTACCTGGATGTTTTGTTAAAACTTGTACACAGTCTTCCAAACAAATAACTGAAAAGAAACTTTTTCTCCCATTTATTTTATTTTTATCTTGCCTTGTAGAAAAAAAATCACAAAACCAATTCAAAGTCCCAGAGATATTTTGGAAGAATTTAATCCCTCCACTCCATCCAAATAATTTAGTGGCTGAAGAAATAGCTTCTCATAACTTCAGAGCTGAGGAGTCAGTTATAATATTTTGTCTTTGGCAAAATTGTGTAGAAACAGGAAGAACCTCAATCTTATATTATTTTATCTTTAGCTAACTATATTTTTCTGGTCTCTCAGTTATGTTTTAATCATTTTTGAGACAAGATATATCCATTATTCTATACTAAAATTAAAATTTACTTTGGTATTATCTAGCCCATAAAACATATTTGTCAAGCCAAAGAATAAGTACCTATTCCACACACAAGTTTCCACCTCCCAAAATGCTTTTTTCCTCTGTGTTTCATTTCTGAATGCAAAGTACAGAGAATTAAGAAAAAAGTGCCTTCACATGCCTAGAAAAATATTCTTTCTCAGCTTTTTTTTCTTCCTGCAATGTGCTTCCTTCCCTTTGCCAGAAACAAATTTTGTTGCTTCCATTCATCCATCACAAACTTTTTTTACATATTTCACCAACAGTGATTTTGCTTATCCAACTCTCAGGAGGCTTTCTGATATGTGATCTAACTAAAATGTATTTATATTGGTGACTTCAATTGCCAGAGCAGGTCCATAAATAAACCATGATTTTTAGCATATTTCACTGAGACAATTGATATTTTATTCAACATGGGCAAGACAGATATATATTTTATTAGTAAACCACATTGTGTTCTAGTAAATACATTAGTTGATCTTGTCCCTTTCTTTGCATTTTTTAATATCAAAAATATTTAAGTACCATGATTACAACCATAATTGTAGTTGGGGTTCAGTCATAAACAGAACACCCCCTTCACCAGTGCAACATTCCTACCATGATGCTCCCCCCTCCCTCCTACACAACCCCTGCCTGTATTTGAAGCAGGCATTCTACTTCTTTCACTAATTAAGATTGTCATGATAGTTGTTAGTGTAGTTATTTCCCTAACTGCATCACTACTTTTTATGGTGAGCTTCATATTGTGTGATGGTCCTTCCAGCCCTCATCTTTATTGTCTCTGGGGATTATTATAATAATGTCCTTAATTTTTCTTAAAACCCTTAGATCAGTGAGACTCTTCTGTGCCTATCTCCCTCTGACTTATTTCACTCAGCATAATAGATTTCATTCCATTTTTTAACCATCCAATTTCTACAGAGACAGTGCTATGTAGACATTTTGTGCAAGCAAAGCACATATGTTCTTTTCACAACTTGGGAAAACATTGTACAAGTTAAAGTCTTTCTTAAGAGCACTTTGGTTACTGCGAAACATGAGTTTATTGTCATTGTCATTCTTAATAGGTGGGCAATTTTTTGAAAACCCAAGTATAAGACAAAGTCAAAAAAAGTAGTGATTGAAGAGTAAATATCTAAAACCTGCCTAGCTAATCTTTCTCAAGGATTAGCCATAAACTTTTCATTAGAAGAGATTGAAAAGCCTCTGAAAATTATTATTACTTTCATTTATGCCAAAGGATTGTCTTTTGCCTTATAACATTGCCATTAAACAAGTTTTCCTTATAAGAGGAATCTCTTCCATTTTCTATTCTTTTGTTATCAAATAATTATTTAGTCAACATAATGTCTTTATTTTGAATATAAAAATGCTTGGTGATATAAATATTATAATTGTAGAAATTATAAAGCTAAAAGGTTCTTATTTACCCTTACTTGTCTCAAACCTGATTTGGGTATAGAATTTGTGCAATACTTTTATTTTATTTATTTGATTTATTTTTATTCGATAGAATCACTGCTTATTCCAGCACAATTTCCCAGATTTTTTTTTAATTTTACTTTCTAAGTTATACTATTATGTACCACATAGAAAATATTACTTATGAGCTTCCCCTTTCCAAGGCATGGACAGACCTGTCATATGTGCAGTTCTGGCCACGGCTGCAGCCCAGCACTCCTGCTGGCGGGCGGGGAGCCAGTGGGCATGGGCTCGCTTTGGGGCAAGGTGCTGCTCATTGAAAACGCGACTACATGCAGATAAACGAGTTGCACGTGCGCCCAACTTCATGCTCTTCCAGAAGTGCGAGGTGATCAGCGCTTGCCTGCACCCCTTCTTTGCCTTCCTGAGGGAGTCTCTGCCAGTGTCCAGGGATGTGCTATGCCAAGCTCATCACCTGGTCGCCCAATGACATGGCCTGGGACTTTGAGAAGTTCCTGGTGGGCCCCAATGGCGTTTAGGTGCTTAGGTACAGCCGCTGCTTCCCCACTATCAACCTGGAGTCTAACATCAAAGCTCTGCTGACCCAGGAGCTGCACTCTGCCTAGGGTGCCCACGCCCAGGGTGGTGGGGTGCCCCTCCAGCAGGCGCCAGTGAGGCCGCTCTCTGGGGCTTTCTTTCATGAAGGTGTTTCTCTAAACCTGAACGGAGAGAAAATATTACTTATTTCTTTTCTGATCAAATTCTTATTTTATTATAGTTTTATATGCAAATAAAACCATTGAAACTTTTTGAAAATGCAAAAGACCAAATATCTTTAAGACAACAGATTTTTATTTCTTACAGTAAAACAGTAGATTTCTTCACTTTATTTTTCCCAGTACTGGTGGTAAACAGAATTGTTCCCCATCCTCTTTCTCCTACACAATGAATCACATTGGCAACTCTTAATTTATGTTTATGTCTCTGAAATCCAATTACATAAGGGGCTTAGACTTTTACTTGATAATTCATGTAACATGAAACTTCACAAAATATGATATTTCAAAAATCCAAAGACCTCTCAATTTCAAAGGCTTACTAAAATTCTACACTTTTTATATAAATATTTCTACATTCTTCCCACTAATTTGAATATCTAGGTATTTATTATCATGGCATTTTTCATAAATACTCTCTAAAAGTGAATCATGTTCCGAGTCTTGATAGAAAACAGAGGCATCAAATGAGACTGTACCTGTGGCTATTGACTTCATGAAAAACTTATTTTGCAAGTTTAGTAGCATAACAAATTTTATCAATACTAATATAGTTAGGGCTTTCTCTAGGCTGTCCAAGCTATAGACAGAGGAGCTAGTCTCTTCTGTGTTACCTGAACGGAGCAGATATTTTGGGTCTTTCACAGCCATGTGCATCTTCTAGCCTATGAACACGAGCATAACACGTAGAAACATCCACACTACAAGTGTGACAATGGGGAAACAAAGCAGGTTAACACCAGGGATAGAGAATGAAGATGGCAGATCATATGGCCTGAAAAATGCCAAACACCAAGTCTCTCAGATAAGGATTTTAGAGAAGAAATATGGAGAACATTCATAGATCTCAAAGAAATCATAAATTGTGTTGAACAGAAAACAAATAAGAAACAAGAGGATATGAAGATAGAAATCAGAAGCTGCAAACTGAAATAACAGGTCTAAAACCTCAGTAAACAAAATGAGAACCTCAATGGAAAGCCTCTTCAACAGGGAGAGGATAGCAGCTCCAACAGCTCCAATAGGATAGAATCAGCGAGCTGGAAGAGGAGATGCATAACAACCCCATACAATAGAAGAAATTGGAAAGAGTCTTAAAAATGATCAGACAATGGAAAAAGTACTCAAAGAATATGAACAGTTGAAAACAGAAGTATTTGATAAACACAGGAGGAAAATTCCCCAGGAAGAATCAGCAATCCCCTAAGGACATCATTGCAGAAACCCCCAGAGATAAAGCTTGCATGCAACCAAATCCTGCTTGCTGGAAGAATACCAACAAAAACAGACATGAAGAAATATGCCCTGAGACACATCCTAGTCACAATAATGAATTCCAGAGATAGGGATAGAATACTGAAAGCAGAAAGGTAAAAGGGAAAATATATTCAAAGGAACATTTATAAGATTTACAGCAGCCATGAGTAAAGATGAAGTCATGAAATTTCCCTATACATGGATGTAAATGAAATCTATTATGCTGAGTGAAATATGTCAGAGGGAACAAGTTTCACTCATCTATAAGTTTAAAGAAAAATTAAAGACATTATTGTAATAATACCCAGAGATAATACAGATGAGGCACAGAAGGACCAGCTCACAATATGAAACGTTCTACAGCAAATGGTGAGTGCAATTAGGGAAATAGCTACACTAATAACCAGCATGACAATGTTAATGAATGAGAGATGTAGAACACCTGTCTCAAATAGAGGCTGGGGTGGAGGAAGACAGAGCAGGGGCATTTGTGGTAGGAATGTTACACTAGTAAAGGGGTTGGGTGTTCTGTTTATGATTGAAACCTAACTACAATCATGCCTACAATCATAGTACTTAAATAAATGCAATATAGTTATAGTAAACTTTCTATATATGCTTTGAATAAGTAAAAGTCAGTAATACTCTTTAATATTATGGATAAAGTATACTTTTATGAAGTATATTTATGTATATATTACGAAATATATTTATATGCGTACATTTGTATAGTATTTCACTCATTCATTGTAACAAGCAAATGATAAAAGATGCAGTGAAATAAATTTCAGGGTCATAATGACTCAGAAATGTATCCTGGTCTTTTCTTGGTATTTTCACAAAAAATAAAGTATAAATATACTTAATCAAAATATATCTGTATTAATTAATAATTAATGATAATGAAGAAAACTAAGAGGAATAAAATCCATTATGCTTTGTATAATGTATAAATTTCTGGTAGATCTAAATATCAGATAAGGAATAAAAAACATCAGATAAGGAGTATTAGGATAATTCAGCCTATGTCTAAATCACATTCCAAACTCTAAATTTGTGATTTCTAATGAAGTTACCAGTATGATGTGATAAATTATAAAGTTTCCCATAAATACTGAATAAGACTCTATTTTTTAAATGAAATTCAATTGTATTGATGAAATTTATGCCATTAAAAATTCTCAGTACCAGATATATACTATCAGATATTTAGATATTCAACTGTTCATATATATACATACATATATACATATATATGTTTGCATATACATATTTATACATGCATATATACATACACCTATACACCTGATTTAGATATTACATGGTCAAATCTATTTTAATCCATGGAACCATAGATGGTCACCTGAAGAAGTCCCATAAATTAATCCTATATTTTAGTAAGCTATGACTGTAGCTAACCTGAGAAAAGAAAAGAAAGGAAGAAACGAAAGAAAGAAAGAAAGAAAGAAAGAAAGAAAGAAAGAAAGAAAGAAAGAAAGAAAGAAAGAAAGAAAGAAAGAAAGAAAGAAAGAAAGAAAAAGAAAGAAAGGAAGGAAGGAAGGAAGAAAGGAAAGAAATGAAAGAAGAAAGAAATGAAAGGAAAAAGAAAGAAATAGAAATGGAAGAAAAAGAAAGGAGAAAAATAAAAATTATGAAAAAGTAACCTCTCTTTTCTCTTGTAAACTTATCTATTTTCCATGGGTTTTTTGGATTACAAGTGACAAAAATAAATATAATTTCAATATAATTTATTGCATAATAGGAAATATAATGCACATTGAGTGTGGAATAATATGTATGTGCCATATTAAGTGAAATAATAATTCGTGGAAAAGGAACAAATGTGGGATGACCTCATTACCTACGGAACAAAAAATGACAAAATAGGCAATAGCATAAAACATTGGTAATTCCTTGACATTGAATTTCAAAATTGATGACCAAGATTGTACTACATTTGACAGAGGTCCAGTACTGAAGAATCTTAGGAATGTTGGAAATTGGAAGCAATAATTTGTGCATCTAAACCACACACTGAAATCTTATTATAACCTCTTACCTACATCAAACAAAAACAGTATCATTTTAATGCATAGAGTTATATAATTTGGGAGAACTGCTGAATAATAAAGTCACTCTTTTAGTTTTTTAAAGAAACTACTTTGTTCTTTACAATTAATCTGAAATTTATGGTTCAGTTAATAGTGTATAGAGAAGTTCATTTTCCTTCACATCCTAACCAACACTCTTTATTCCTGATATTTTATTTATCCTCATAAAACCTGTGTTAACTTATGAGTTATTTATTAAATCTATTACAGTATGATAATTTAGTGATGTTTTCCCTTGGACAGTGGATATAATTATTTTAGCAATGAAATAAACCTGAGTTCTCATACATGTGAGCTCATTATTTACCACTGCCACATGTCCCGTGTGAAATGATAATTTTATGCCTAAAATATAATAACTCAACTAATACAAATTTGCTCATATAATTAATTATATAATTAAGATTTGCTCATATAATTAAAATATGACAAAGTCATTATTATGTGAATATGTACATTATTTCTCTCATTGAACATAGTATTAATTCTGTGAATCTGACTGATCACTTGTAAAATAACTGTCATAAGACTAATATAAGATTTTACATGCACTTATTTTAACATTACATTGTTAAATGTTGACTCAGAAAGTGTATGCATGGACACTAGATTGTTAAGAACAGTATTTTAAAGCTGCTTCATATTGGAAAATAAATGGATTTTGTGTTTAGAAAGCCAAATTCAGGAAACCAAACATTTATTATTTAAGTTACAGAAAAAAATGAAGTATTCATGAACAGACTCTCTTATGCCCACTGCATTCGTAAAAAATTCAAACAGGAACTGTTCTTGGTATCTTTTGGGAATCTGAGCAAAAATTCTAAC
>PVKC010031002.1:0-14654 GCA_004027635.1 Crocidura indochinensis
TATTTCACATTCATACATAGATTTATTTAACTAGTCAGCCATTTATTTATTTATTTATTCATTCATTCATTCATTCACTTAAAATGTCAACAAACATTCAGTATCATCAACTCAAGTATTCAGTATCAATATAAAAATGCTACAATTAATCCTAGATGCTAGTGATACAAATGGGTAAATCAGAATGTGGACCTCAAAATCTGGTAATATAAGTATTATAAATTCTCTCAAGTTAATTAGCTTAAATTCTAGGTAAAAGGCAGCATTTCTAGGCTCTATTGCAGAGACTCTTGTTTCTATAAGTAATAAATTAATCTCCAAATTAAAGATTGGCTCAAAAATCAATGAAAGATGAATTTCAAGCATTTGACTGGAAAATAATAGCTAGATTTTTTTGATGAGAAATTATAAGAGCATGGTTTTCAGTGAAAGGCAAGAAAACTTTCAAGTTATGAGATTCAGGGTTGCCGAAGTTGTCAATGAAACCAACAGTTCGATAGAGGAATTTTGTCTTTGTTATCAGATACTTAAATTTTTGACTCTTTGAAGCCTTATAGTTTGAAACATTATGAAATATTTTGATATATTTTCTATTAAAGACAAAATAACCCTTTGTTATTTCTGAACCATATTCTAAACTTCACAACCCAATTCAGCTTTGTTCTGTTAATTTCCTTTGCCCTACTGCCCTTCTTGGACTTCAAATTTACTGTGAAGTAATCAGACTAGAGAAAACATGGGCTACAGCAATTGAGAATTCCAAGGTACATAAGATTATTAGTTAATTTTCTGCTTAGAACAATATATCAGGCTGCCTTGTAGATAGTAAACAATATTATGAGTTTGTGAAGATGCACAAAGTACAATATTCAGATATTGACTTAGATGTTAGAAACACATAAAGTTTAACATTCAAATGGTAAAATAAAAGCATATTAAAGAGGAGAGCAAAACATTTGCTAATATATAGAGGTAGATAAAGATGATCTTTCTTTAATATCTAATGTTTCACATTTTCCTCTAGTTACTGATATTTACAGTTATATTATTCATATGTTCATGTGACTAAATATCTAAATATCTATCAAGTGCTTTGAGTAAATGAGTTTGATAAATCTATATTTAATTTTTCCTGTCGGTTGATTTTTGTGGTTAATATACATTTAAATTCTAGTTAAATTTTTTGATAGTGAGAACATTATGAATATATTTTCTAAGATATTATTGCAATGAGAATAAATGAAAATGATTATAGGATCAGAGAAATAGTATAGAGGCCATGACACTTGTAGGACACTGTAAAATCACTGCACTTTATAAAATTCACCATGCATTGTATTTCCAACACCAGATGGATGGGTCTAAAGAAGGGGTAACCACAAATAATTCAAGCCAGTCAGGAGAGAATCATGAAGTCTCTTGGCTATTCACCTCATGGTCTCTAAGTGCCAAGCCAGACTGAACTTTCTTATTAAACCAAGACAAAATTCACCAGGGAGGGAAGGGTAAGTGAGAGACAAAAGTACCAAACCAGGTAGTCTCTTACAAGTCGAAGGGCTTTATGAAAAGATATAGGAAATTCAGGGATCACCTTTTCCTTGGGGTAAAGGAAGGGTATCACCTAAGAAATTAACTCTTTCTGGGGCCCGGGAGATAGCATGGAGGTAAGGCGTTTGCCTTTCATACAAAAGGTCATTGATTCGAGTCCCGGTGCCCCATATGGTCCCCCGTGCCTGCCAGGAGCAATTTCTGAGCATGGAGCCAGGAGTAACCCCTGAGCACTGCCGGGTGTGACCCAAAAACAAAAAAAAAATTAAGAAAGGCTTATATGAGCGTTGCTACCATATGTAAAATAAATGTGCAAAGTGGTTCTTACTTGCATAGGCACAGTAAAGGTAAATTTATTAGGGAAATAAAAGGGAAAAATCCATTAGCAGTAAGTTTGTGAGCTGTAAAAATCATCATATGTTAGATTGTGCATACATCATTATAAAAATAATCAGATTTTTACATATCCTTACCTTATACATATCACAAAATTTTTTCATAGACTTCTCTGGGCATAAACATACTTAATTTGAAAATTCTTAAACATTCTCACACCAAGCACTGTAATAAGAATCTATATCATCCAAGATCCTTGTTCATACTTCTCTATATAAAATCATAAGAACACTTCTGTAGGCATATGCAGTTTGAAAATAAGTTTGCTAGAACATTCTTATAATGAGCACTATAATATGAGTCTATAGTCTTCAAGTTCCTTTTCCATCGAATTCTGTGGACAGAGACATTATAACATTTTTGCAGACATAATTTGAGAATAAGTTGGGAAATGTATACAGAACCAAGCATCACAGCAATTGGAAAACATCACCAGCATAACAGAGAACCATAAAAATTAACAACCTTATGCATTTCCCTGGAACTATGTAAATTAATATTAAAGCACTAGAATGGGATACATAATTATCTATTTGCAGACAGAATACTACAAAAAAGCAGCTACTAAATCTATACAGGTAGAACACACAGGTTAACCAGTAATACAGTGACCTATGTGAATAGAATTTAGAGAATAACATAGAAGAAAGTTGCAGGAAGTAATGAAAACACTTAGGCTTTGACTAGGTTTGTTTTATTTTATTTTATTTTTTTGGTTTTTGGGTCACACCCACAGCTCTCAGGGATTACTCCTGGCTCTATGTTCAGAAATAGCTCCTGGCAGGATCAGGGGATCATATGGGAATGCCGGGATTTGAACTATCAACCTTCTGTATGCAAGCCAAACGCCTTACCTCCATGCTATCTCTCTGGCCCAAGGCTTGTTTTCTTCATTTTTATCTTCTATGATAGGCTGCTGAGGGAGCCTGGAAAGGAAAGACCTTTGGTACCTGAGCCTGAATCAGATCGGGGAAACCACACATCTCCCTGTTGTTAGTCTCCTATCAATAGGGTTTCTCTTTGTTTTCTACTCCATCAATGACCTGATAAGCTGCTGAATAATGGGGCACCGAGTTCCTTGCAAAAGCACCTTCAGTAGAAGAAAGTCTGTGGGCTATGACCTCTGTGATGCTATCCAGGATCTTCAGCTCTCTTCACTGCCTGCTTTTGTCCCGCCTGAGGGGACCTTTTCTACCATGAAGGGGAGAGGCAATTTATAGACCATAACAGCAATATGAAGTTATTCAGAATGGGGCCCATGTGCTCTAATGTTATGGTGAAAGGCACTATACACTCAGTCCAACTGAAGAAGGCCATGGTGATTATCCAACAGAGAGTCAAATAATTCACCATCTTTGTGTTCTACTCAGGTCCCTGAGTCACTTTTCAGACACTAGTTGTAAAATCAATCCCCCTGTTGTGAAATCGCCCCAAATACCATATTTCCAACCCCAGATGAGAATGGGTCTAAAGAAGGGTTGTCATGAAAAATTAATAAACCAGTTAAGAGAGAATCATTGAGGTTCTGGCTTCATGTCTTGTGGTCTTTCTGCATGCCAAGCAAACTTACTTTCAAAGTATATATATATACACACACACATATCCGTATGTATATATATACATATATGTATGTATATATAACATATACCTTCAGAAATGTTCTTATCATTTTGTTTAGAGAAATTTATGGGAAATGAATTTAGATGCTATAGACTCATTTACAGTGTTTGGTGTAATAATGCTTAATAATTTTCCAATTAAGTATATCTTCAGAAAAGTTCTAGTGTTTATGTTCAGAGAAGTCTATGATAAACATTTTGTGATATGTATCAGAAAAGGATTGGAAAAAGTTGATTGTTTGGACAGTGATGTATGCACAATCTAACCTATACTGCTTTTTACAGCTCACCACCTTACTTATTGCTAATGGATGTTTTTTTCTTTTATTTCCCCAATTTTTACTGTGCCTATACATAATAACAACCACTTTTATAAGTTCTGATCTGTTCTCTGGCAGAGAACAATAGAACAATGCTGTTGTAGCCTTTCTCAATTTTTGTTTTACCAGAAAGTGTGACTATGTTAGTGACACCTTGTTATTGCCCAAAACAAAGGCATTCTCCAAATTTTCTCTTTATTTTTTACCAAGTTCTTAGACTTACAAACCCCCCCCCCCAGATAGGTACTTTCGTTTTTCATTCACCCTTCCTCTTCTGGTGAATTTTGTCCTGGTTTAATGAAGAAAGGTCATTTTTCTTTGGTGCAGAGAGACCAGGATACAAGAAGCCAAGCAACCCTATGACTCTCTTCTGACTGGTTTGGTTTAATTATCCATGGCTACCCTTCTTCAGACATGTTCACCTGGGGTTGTAAATATACTATGTGGGGGGATTTCATGACATGGGTGATTTAGCAGGATATTACTGATTAGTCATTGCCACTGTAGATGGTCCTCTAATCCTTGCCAGGAGTGATGCCTATACACTGGTATAGCCCAAAACTTAATAAAAAAAATATCAGGAACTTTGAGTCAGAGGAATTGCAAAGTAAGTGAGCTTTATCTTGCATATTGAGCAAACCCTGGCATTATTTCAAAAACCATTATTATGGCTGCATGCACCCCACCAGGATAGATCTCTGAGATAGAGCAAAGAATAAGTGGACATACCACCAGGTGTGATACAAAATTCAAACAAAGCAAAATTGGAAATGATTATAACACAAATGCAAGTGTTACGTAGACAGCAAAAGGAGACAATTGAAATAGCTGTTTATTTGATGACTGGATAAAATGATACATTTAACTGGACTAAAGAGTGAGAATGAATCAAACAATGTAGAAAGGCACTTGGAACGTATGCAGATAACAGAAAGCTATGCGAATTTGTGAAACTAAATTTTACAGGTTTGAAATGAGCCAGGCAAATGATTCTAAAACAATGATTTTTTCCCCTTTATCCTTTAACACATTACTACTCAGGAGAAAATAAAACTGATGAATTAGTATGGAAAAGACATCTGAATGAGCATGTATTATCTTATTGTTCCCTTGATTATTCTATGAAATTGAGCAACATAATACTTCCTGAGTCAGAGACTGAATAAAATTTCTTGTACAAAACAAAAGGGTAAATTTTTAACATATGAGTTGGACCCTCACAGAGAGAAATTTACCAATAACCATGTTTTCTACTGAATGCAGTGAGTGGCTCATTGATTCACATAGAGCACGATAAATATTTTTATGAATCTCTTGTGTTTGATAAGCAGTTTTAAATTACTTTATAGATTTATATGAACATTTTAATACAGCTGAAGAAAACATAAAACAAAATGTTTTTGATAACATGTCAGAATGCAAACTGGTTATTGTTATAAATTTTTATGGTAAAGAAAGAACTTAAACATGAATTTAAGCACATTTCTTTCAAACTTTAGACTTCATTCCAAAAGAAATGAAAGTCTAAATTTTAATACATAAATTTTTAATCCATAAAATTTAAGTTTTACTGGCAGTTTTTCTTTTTTTGGGGGGAGGTTGGCTCACACCCGGTGATGCTCAGGGGTTACTCCTGGCTATGCACTCAGAAGTTGCTCCTGGCTTGGGGGACCATATGGGAAACCGGGGATCAAACCGTGGTCCGTCCTAGGATAGCGCAGGCAAGGCAGGTGCCTTACATCCAATGCCACCGCCCGGCCCCCAGGCAGTTTTTCTTTAATATTTCTTTTTCTAAAAATCTATAGGAATAGTAATAAAATGTTTAACTTTACTTAAATGGAAAGAAAACACCTTAGACCTGCATTTACAAAATGATTATTATTATTACCTGGTGTTGAATAATAATTCTACCACTATTTTTGATGTTTGGGAGAAGAGGAAAACTTCCCACTAAATAGAAATGCATTAAGTATTTAAGCAAGGAGGCCACAGTCATAGTACAGTAGATAAATTTCTTGCCTTGCACACAGCTGACCTGTTTTCATCCTTGTACTTCATGGTTCCAGGAACTCACTAGTAGTAATTCCTGAGTGCAGAGACAGAACTAAGCCTTGAACATAATTGAATGTGAACACCAAATAATGACAAATATAAATAAATCAAGCATAGTAGGAATTATAGTAAACCAAATGTGTTTGCATATGTCTATAATTATATATACACTTACATATGTGTATGTATAATTCTTCCAAAACTATTGGCATAATCTTTGTATAGACAATACAAAGCTTAGAAAAGAATAATCTGATTATACTCAATTTTCTTAAAGTTTTATTTTGATGTATTACAAACATGTGCATTGTAAAAAATAAATATAGTTTCATATTTAGGAATAGGTATGCTTGACTAAAAATGAAAAAAATGTCATCATAAAAGAACATTTACTGTACAATTATTTTTACTTGATTTGTTTAAGAATACTACAACTTGGGCCAGAAAGATTGCATAGCGGTAGGGCATTTGTCTTGCACATGGCCAACCTGGGGTGAACTCACGTTTAATTTCCAGCAGTCCATATGGTCCCCTGAGCCTTCCAGGAGTGATTTCTAAGCACAGATCAAGAATAACCCCTGAATGCTGTCAGGTATGGCCCAGAAACAAACAAAAAAGACTACTACAACTTATTTAGAATAATAAGTTGTGACTTGGGCCCGGGAGATAGCATGGAGGTAAGGCGTTTGCCTTTCATGCAAAAGGTCATCAGTTCGAATCCCGGTGCCCCATATGGTCCCCTGTGCCTGCCAGGAGCAATTTCTGAGCATGGAGCCAGCAGTAACCCCTGAGCACTGCCGGGTGTGACCCAAAAACCAAAATCCACACAAAAAAAAATAAATAAATAAGTTGTGACTTCACTTGCAGAAGTTTAAAGAATTTCTATAAAAATATAAATTTTCCTGAGAAAGAAATATTTTATTTAGGATGATATTCAATGTTTGGCAAATGTTTTGTAATAACTTTATTTAGAAATGGATCATTTATGTGATTAATATAAGCAAAATCTTGAAAAAATATAAATGATTTCTCAAGCCAACATCGCTGGATACTTTGAGAAAACAGAAAAAAAATATTTCAGAATTTCAAGTCTACTATTGCTAATAGCAAAACCTCTAATTATTTCATGCTTTTTGATATTTGATATCAATGCTAGGTGATGATGTCAAACCATTGTGTTATATGTTTGATCAAAGCACAATATGATAAAAGTGTGTCAAATCAAATTTTATTTTATTATATTTAATTTCAGTAAAAGATATCTTAATGATAAAAATTACTGGCTATTGTCTTTTTATTTATTTATTTTTATTATATTTTATTTAATCATCGTGATTACAGACACGATTGTATTTGGGTATCAATTATATAAAGAACATTCCCCTTCACCATTGCAACATTTCCACCTAAGATATCTGGTATCTATGTACATCAATTGATTTAAGAATATACAACAATGCTATATTTTCTATAGTAATTCAAATCCATATTAAAAAGTTAAAAATAGGAGACTGGGAGATAGCATGGAGGTAAAGCGTTTGTCTTTCATGCAAAAGGTCATCGGTTTGAATCCCGGTGCCCCATATGGTCCCCCGTGCCTGCCAGGAGCAATTTCTGAGAATGGAGCCAGGAATAACCCCTGAGCACTGCCGGGTGAGACCCAAAAACCAAAAAAAAAAAAAAAAAAAGTTAAAAATATTTAACTTCAGGGGGCTGGGCAGTGGCGCTGGAGGTAAGGTGCCTGCCTTGCCTACACTAACTTAGGATGGACCTCGGTTCGAGCCCCCAGTTCCCCATATGGTCCCCCGTGCCTGCCAGGAGCGACTTCTGAGCGAATAGCCAGAAGTAACCCCTGAGCGTCACCAGGTGTGGCCCAAAAACCAAAAAAAAAAAAATTAACTTCAAATAAATACATCATTGTTCATACATATATAGTGAAATTGATGTGTATCATTGTATGTATTGGTATTATTTTAGGTATGATATGATTGTGTCCAACATTGGCTCTCTAAAAATTTGTCCTCCTTGGGTCAGAGAAATATTCCTGATGTTAGTGCTTGTGAGGTATATATCCAAGCTCAGTTTAATTCCTTAACCCTGATATCACCCTCAAGAAAGAAAGAGAGAGAGAGAGAGAGAGAGAGAGACAGAGAGACAGAGAGACAGAGAGAGACTAAAAGAAAAAAGTTGGCTTCCCTAAAAAATATTCACTTCTCAGCTTTTTCACTTTTCACTTTTTCAGCATATGTATTTTCTGAAGGTCCACATCAGTAATAAAGCCTACATATTTGTATCACAAGCTAGCAATTTATGTAATTTTTATGCCTTGTTCAATTTTGCAACTGATACAACTGATTTCACTTAAAAAGGGATTTTTTAAAATATTTTTGTCACAAATTAATGATATTTTATAGTCAAAACCACTAATGTCAATACTATCCATAAAATCTGAAAATTTAAGTCTCTGTCTCCTCACTGGCACCAGGAACACTGATGTTGGCCAGGTGAACAGGCCCTGACAGACAGACCCAAAGAAAGGCTTCTACCTCTGCTTCACTCCACAGTTGTACACTTCTAGTCTATGAACCCCAGCATAGGCACACAGAAAATACCAGACTAAGAGTGTGACAATTGGGAAACAATGCGGTCCTCCACCATGCTTAGAAAATGAAGATGGCACCTCTAATGATCTGAGAAGTCTCTATTTAGCCTCTCAGATAAGGACATTAGAGAAGAAATTTGGAGGATGCTTAAAGAACTCAAAGAAAGCATGAAACAAATTGAACAAACCTTAACCAAGACTAAAGTAGATATGAAAGTGAAAATAAGATAACTTCAAATTGAACAAAAGAATTTAACAAATCAGTAGGGGAAATGAAAAAATTTTCACCAGCAGAGTAAGAGTTGAGAATCAGTGAACTGGAAGATGAGCAGCACAACAATTCCTGCAAGAGGATTTTAAAGAACTGACCAGATGATGGCAAAATTCCTCAAATACTTTGAACAAATAAATATAGTAATCTGGAATAAATTTAGCAGAAATAACATAAGGGTCATTGGAGTATTGTTAAGTTCTGTCAGTACCTTGTATATTTCCAACATTAGCCTCTTATGGGATAGGGTGAATACTTTCCCCCTTTTTGTGGGTGGCTTTTATATACTAGACACTTTCTTTTAGGTGCAGAAGCTCCTCAGCTTGATATATTCTCATATGTTTATCTCCACTTGTTTAGAGAGTGCTATTTCCTCCTTGAAGTAGCCTTTATTCTCAAGATCATGGAGAGTTTTACCTATGTGTTCTTCTATATGCCTTATGGTTCCAGGCCTGATATCTAGGTAATTAATTTATTTGTATTTGACTTTTGTGTTAGATGAGAGCCTGTGTTCACTTTTTTGCCAGTGGCTAACCAGTTGTGCCAACACTAGTTTATGAAGAGACTTTCCTTGCCCCATTTTGGATTTCTTGTTCCCTTATTAAACATTAATTCATTATATATTTGGAGAACATTCTCTTAAATTCAAGTCTATTCCTACTATCGGAGGACCTGTTTTTATTCCAATACCATGCTCTTTTTTAATAACTATTGTTTTTTAACTCAATTTAAAATTAAGGAAAGTAATGCCTACCATATACCTTTTCCCAAGGATTGCTTTAGTTATTCGTGGGTTTTTATTGTTTCAAATGAATTTTAGGAGTGTTTGATCCACTTCTTTGAAGAATGTCATGAATATCTTTAGAGGGATTGTATTAAATCTGCACAATGCAGGGCCAGAGAGATGGCATGGAGGTATGGTTTTGCCTTTCATGCAGAATGACAGTGGTTCAAATCCCAGCATCCCATATGGTCTCCCGAGTCTGCTAGGAGCAATTTCTGAGCATAGAGTCAGGAGTTACTCCTGAGTACTGCCGGGTGTGACCCAAAAAACAAACAAAAAATCTGTACAATGCATTAGGGAGTATTGGCATTTTAATAATGTTAATAATAATGTTATGAACAGGGTATGTGTTTCCATTTCCTTGTGTCCTTTCATGTTTGAAGCAAGTTTTTGTAGTTTTTTTTGTACAGTCCTTTACCTATATGGTTGAGTTGAGTCCAAGATATTTGAGTTTTTGTGACTAATGTAAGTGGAATTGGTTTTTAATGTCCATTTTTTCATCTATCATTATTGATGTATAAGAAGGCCATTGATTTTTATGTTAAATTTGTAGCCTGCCACTTTGAAGAAAACATTTAACTCCATGAAAAAAATGGTGGGAAGAAATGAACAGACACTTTCTCAAATAAGAAATGCAAATGGCCAAAAGAAACGTGAAAAAATGCATCCGGAAGATACAAATCAAAACAATTATGAAATATCATCTCATGCTACAGAGACTGGCATACATCACAAAGAACCAGCACAATCAGTACTGGCATGGATGTGGAGAGAAAGAAACTCTTATTCATTGCTGGTGGGAATGCTGTCTAGTCCAGCCTTATAGAAAACAATATGGAGATTTCTAAAGAAAACCCTGGAAATTGAGTTATCATATGATCTAGCTATACCACTTCTAGGGATATAATATAAGTACAAAAATACAATTCAAAAATCCTTTCCTATATTCATTGCATCACTATTTACAATAGCCAGAGTCTGAAATAAAACCAAGATGCCCTTCAAAAGATGAATGGCTATAGAAACTGTGGTGCATATACACAATGGAATATTATGTAGCAGTCAAGAGAGATGAAGTCATAAAATGTTCCTATACATAAATGCACATGGAATATATTATGTTGAGTGAAATAAGTCAGAGGGAGAGATCTGTCTCACTTATCTACGGGTTTTAGGAAAAATTAAACACATTATGGTAATAATTCCTAGAGGCAATATAGATGAGGGTCAGAAGGACCAGCTCAAAATATGAAGCTCACCACAAAGAATGGTGAATGCAATTAGGGAAATTATTTCAACAACTATCATGAAAATGTTAATGATTGAGGAAGTATAATGCCTATCTCGAATCCAGGCAGGGATGAGGGGAATATTGGTGGTGGGAATGGTGCACTGGTGAAGGCAGGTGTTCTGTTAATGTCTGAAAACCAACTACAATCATGCTTGTAATCATGGTGTTTAAATAATTATTTTATAGATCAAAAAAAAGAATCATTGGAGTCAGAGACTAGGAAGAAAATCTTCATGAAAATCAAGTCAAGTACATAATTGCAGAGAACTTTTGAGAGCTAAAGAGCATGTGCAATCAAATCATAGATGTCCAAAGATTACCAGCTAAAAGAGATCCAAACAAACACAGCCTAAGGCAGATAAGAGTCACAATGATAAATAATGCATATAGGAAAGAATACCGTTGGCAACAAGATAAAAAAAATGGAAGCTTCATATAAACAAGTATCCTTGAGATTAAAAACAGTTTTTTTTTTAATTAAAAAACCACCCTCAAGGCCTGAATATAGTGATGGGATATAGTGGCAAAATTCAATGAAATAAATGCCTTGTCAAAGATATTTCACCTAGCCAGATGTACATTCAAGTTTGAGGGAAGGACACATATCTTCACACATAAACAACAGCTCAGAAACTTTACTGATTCAAAACCAAGTTTAAAAGAACTGAAAAGTATAATTTAAGGAATGGCAGACCCAATAAACACAGCAAACTCCAAAAAAAAAGATGACACCTAATCCCGTGAAAATTATCTTCCTCAATGTCAATAGACTAATGCACCAATTAAGAGAGACAAGGTAGAAAAATGGATCAAAATATTGAATACAATATGCTGTTGCCTCAGAAATACACCTGTGGGGCCCAGGAGATAGCATGGAGGTATGGTGTTTGCCTTTCATGCAAAAGGTCATCGGTTTGAATCTCGGTGCCCATACGGTCCCCTGTGCCTGCCAGGAGCAATTTCTGAGCATGGAGCCAGGAGTAACCCCTGAGCACTGCCGGGTGTGACCCCCCCCCCAAAAAAAAAGAAATACAGCTGTATAGTCAGAAAAAACATAGACTAAATCAAAGACTGAAGAACAAACATTCATGAAATCAACTCCATTAAAAAAGATTGAGATGGATATATAATGATATAAGAAATCTCAGATTTTAGACTTAAAAAGGTTATACAAGACAGAGATAAACATTTTTATTAATAAAAATGTGTACACCAAGAAGAAATTATACTTCTAAACATATGTCTCCAATGATAATAATAAATACTTAAAAGAATTATTGATAAACTTGAAGAAAGATATCATTAACAACACAACAATAGAGACAGATTTCAATATTGCCTTGCCACCCCTGTTATGTCAGCCAGACTAAAATCTAACAAATATATATTGCTACTGAAGGAAAAATATATTTATATAGCTATATATACACATATATAACAATATGTATGAAACCAAATACACATTGGTTCTCAATACACATTGGTCATTCTCCAAGATAGACCAAATGCTGGCCCATAATACATACCACTATAAAATCAAGAGGATGCAAATCGTTGCTGTTATCTCCTTCTCAAACCATAAACCACTGAAAAGAGAGCTGAATTACAAAAGTACATGGAGAAACAACTTTAAAACATGGATGTTAAACAATTCACTGATCAGCAACCAATAGGTCAGAGACAAAATCAAAGAGGAAATAAAATGCTTCTTGGAAACAAAAAAGTATAAAGACACGAATTATCAGCATCTATGGGACAGGATCCCTGTCATGCACTTTGGCACATGGGAGACATTTTGAAATGCCTCTGCTCTTCACCATGAAGTAATGAACCACCAAGCCCAAACAACTATTGAAGGCATACCATAAATACTAGTATGGGTATATCATCAGAGGTGAGCAATACCCACCCATGAAGGGCAGAGCCAAAGGATCATGACTTTTCTAAACACCACACTAAAAGAGTGACATTGGGAAACAATGCAAGCCAAAGCCATGCATAGAAAATGAAGATGGAGACTCTGTTGATCAAAAAGTGCCAATTTCTTACTTTGACTCTCAGATAAAGAGTTTAGAGAAGTATGGAGGATGTTCATAGAAATCAAAGAAAGCATGGACCAAGCAGAACGAACCATAAATAAGAATCAAGAAGATGTGAAAATGAAAAGAAAAACCTCTAAACTGAAATAACAGTACTGAAAAACTTGATAGGTGAAATGAAAACCTCACTGGAAAGTGTCTCAAACAGAGTAACAACTGTTGAGGATAGAATCAGTGAGCTGGAAGGTGAGTTGCATAACAACTCCATACAACAAAAGAGATTAGAAACATGCCTTAAAGCAAATGGGAATATTACTCAAGGAATGCCAACAGATAACATAAAAGTCTTTGATAAACTCAGCAGAAACAACATAAGAATCATTAGAGTCCCATTAACCCAGGAAGAATCAGCAGTCAAGGACATCATTGCAGAGAAACTTCCAGAGCTAAATACTGCATGCAACCAAATCCTGCATGCCCAAAGAGTACTAGCTAAAAGAGATCCGAAGAAAAGCTCCCAAAGACACATCCTAGTCACAATTATGAATCCCACACATAGGGATATAATACTGAAAGTAGCAAGAACAAAAAGGGAAATTACATTCAAAGGAACATTCTTAAGATTTTCAGCAGATCTGTCACAAGAAACCTTTAAGGTCAGAAAGCAGTATTGGGATACAGTGAAATATCCCAAAGAAATGAATATTTGTCTAGAATACTGCACCCAGACAAACTAACATTCAGGTTTGAAGAAATCATACATAGCATAACAGATACAAATAGATCAGAAACTTTACAAACTCAAAAACAGCCTGAAAAGATAGACTGAGAGATCTACTTTAATACAAGACAGACCAAGAGACACACCAAAGTCCTACATAAAAAATGACACTAAATCCCATGAAATTATCTTTCTCAACAACAATGGACTAAATGCACAAGTTAAGAGACACAGAGTGGCAAATAAATAGAAAAGCTGAACCCAACATCCCTCTATCTATAAGAAACACATATGAATTGTTAGAATAAATATAAACTCAAAATCAAAGGTTGGGGGACAATCATCCGAGCAAATAACTTTAAAAAATGCTGGAGTGTCAAAGCAAAAAGACATTCCTCACCCTGCCAAGAAACTGCAACCACCACTTCTCCTGACTCATTCAATGCAGCCCTTTTTCTCACACTCAATGGGAACTGTGGCATACTACCAGATTTAGCTCCAGAAAGACACCAAGCATAAGGACACTACCTGATCCCTTACTGTTGCAAACCATTTTCAGACTCAGTAAGGCTATGGTATGAGATGAAAATGTGCCCTAGATCTCATCCCTCCCAAAACTATCTTGAAAGATTTAATTGGGGTATCTGTATTTTCTTAGTATGTTTAGTTACTTAAGACACACATCCCAAAGAACAAGAACAATCAGTGCTGTCAGGGATGTGGAGAGAAAGGTATTCTTATTCACTGTTGATGAGAATGCCATCTAGTCCAGCCTTTATGAAAACAATATGGAGATTCTTCACAAAACTGTAAAATTGAGCCCCCATATGATTCAGCTATCCCACCTCTAGGGATATAACCTAGGCACAAAAAATAGAATTCAAAATCCCTTTCTCACATCTATATTCATTCTGACTATTTACAATAGCCAGACCCTGGAAACAACCAAGATGCCCTTCAACAGATGAATGTTTAAAGAAACTGTGGTACATAAATACAATGGAATTTTAT
>PVKC010031003.1:0-14647 GCA_004027635.1 Crocidura indochinensis
CAACTATAAGCTCCACTTCACCCTTAAGTGACAATGCAGGAAATCCTTCCCTGAAAGCTAATTGTTGCTGTTACCAAGTCATCAGGATGTCATCGGAACTGAACTCACTCTGGAGCAAGTTGGTGCCAGGGCAGCATTTGAGCCTTCCCCAGGAAAAGTCCAATTCCTGGTGCTAGTGTAGAAAACCGTGCTGGTTCCATAGATGGGATCCAAGGTTCAGAAGTTAATGGCCAGTGTCTGATCTTCTGATGCCTTAGGCAAGTCACAATAATAGTTCAGGGTATAAGGCCCCACTGTAATATAAAATTTATGTGTTCCTATCTTTATTAAATAAGAACTTGTTTCCACACATGAGATTTTCCCATTTTAATGTGCACATGCAAAAAGAAACAAAACTACATATTACTGGTGCATATGGGGGTAAAAATAACAAGCTCTACAATCCTAATAACCTGTTCTAACATGAACTCAAAACTAAGAGAAACTTATCTACTAGAATTTTCTACTAAACAGATCCAAAAAAAGATAGGGAAATATTACCTCTACATAAGGAAAAAGACAATAAGAAGTATATCTATTAAGGAAATACATCTGAATAAATATATGAAGGAGGTATACATGTTCTCCTTTAAGTTTTTTGAAATAGTCTGTTGGAAGGATAAAATCTGGAGCACAGCTTCCGTCTTTGTAAATGTTTATTAAAAATTACCTTACTTTAGCAAAAGAAAGAAAGGAAAAAAGAAAAGAAAGAAAATATTTGATTGTAGCTTTCAGATGAAGAAACAGAAGAATGGACTGGGAATAGTATGATAGGGAAAATGTTTCCCTTATATCCTGCTAATCTGGGTTCAACCTGGCCTCCCATATAGTTCCCTGAGTATCAACCAGGAGTGATCCCTAAGCACAAAGTGAAGCATATCCTTTCACTTCCGAAGCAAAAGAGAGGACAGTTTAGGTAGGTATAGAACACACAACATGTTTTATTTCCATTTGGGTCAGAACTATAATACAGAATGTAAGGTGCTGATTCAGATTTGATCCCCACCATCACATATGGTCTCCCAAGCCATGCCAAAAGTGAACCCTGAGCTCTTCTCAGTGCGACCCCAAACCAGAAATAAAGTAGGCAGAGAATGCTCATAGTTTTTTAAATAAAATTAACATTTTTCTTTAAAATCAATTATGATGGTAAAATGGAAATTCATTATCTTATCCTTTGAAGTTGTTTGTTATGCTATTATTTTGTAGTGCTAGGGATAGAATCTAGAACTTCACACATGCAAGGCAAATGCTCTACTACTGTCCTATATACGCTTTGTCCTGAGATTAAGCTTTTATCAATACATCATATGAATTATTTCAGTGGTGTGGACAGCTCCCATAAGGCTGGAGTTTTGAACTTGAAGTTGAACTTGAAATCTAGTGGAGGTTAATGAGGAATTAATCTGTGCTCATAGGGTCTTTTGAAGCCATGGAGTTGAGAAAGAGAAAAAGACAAATTTATCTTATCCTTCTCAACCAATAACCTAGAAGGAGCCAGAAAATTATCTCCTTGGATAATTCAGCCCTATTGGGGCTGAAGCGGTGGTACAGCGGTAGGGCGTTTGCCTTACAAGCGCTAACCTAGGACAGACTGCGGTTCAATCCCCCAGCGTCCCACATGGTCCCCCAAGCCAGGAGTGATTTCTGAGTGCATAGCTAGGAATAACCCCTGAGCATCACCAATGTGGCTTAAAAACAAATAAATGAAATTAATTAATTAATTAATTAAAAAAAAAGAAAGAGCCCTATTGTGTTTTTCCCCTATTTGGGTGGGTGTGGGGGAGAAATGAAATAAAGTGAATTTTTCTTTGATGGGGGAGAGAGGTTTGACCCACATTCTACAATATCTAGGAACTATCCTTGGTTCTGTGCTCAAGATTTACTTTTAGAGTGTGAATGTGAGAGAATGTGTGTAAGACTACATGAAAGACAGTGTGATTATATGTCTATGATGTGTATGTGAGATTGTATATGTATGAGACAGTATGTATGAGAGACAGAGTGCCTGTGAAAGAGTATTGTCTATGAGTGATAAAACTCAGTGTCTATGAAAGAGAATGTGTGAGTGTATGAGCATGTGAGAGACAAAGTGTACATGAGAGTGTGTGACTGTGTGTGAGATTATATGTCTGAATGTGTGTGAGAAAGACTGTGTTTACTACAGTAAGAGAAAATTGTGCATGAAAGAGAATGTGTGTATGACAGTGTATGTGTGCGTATGTGAGAGAGACAATGTGTAAGAGTAAAAATAAAAAAAAAAGACTGACTTTTAATGGTGCTCAAGGGACCATTTGTGATGCTAGGGAATTCAAAACCAGAATACAAGACCCCAATCCCTATACTCTAACTGACCCACTTACACTTATCTAACCACACATCTCAATAATACCTGTATATCCATCTTCCCTTCATGCCCTGTGTTCCTTTTCTCAGATTTTAGAAGACAATTGAGTGGCAAATGTTGACACTCTTTGCTTGAATAGTGTTTCTTTTTAATGCCATACCCATTTTGAAAATCACTGCTTTAATAACCCAAGCTCCAGCAGGAGTATCAAGGCCCAGTCACACATTGAAATGTGTCTAAATACAACTGGAATGTAAGTGGACTTAGCAATGATATGAGTGTTCTTTATTGTAAGGGACTCAAAGTTGCAAAGTGGCTTTCTATGTTTACTGTATATTAGTAAAGAGGAAATAGTAAAAAGAAGTCCACTAAAATAAGAAACTTTCTTTTTTTTGTGAAAACAATTTTCAGATATAACTTCTGTGTAGAAATTTTATGTTCTGAGGCTTTATTATAATAAAATTTTTCTTGAAAATGTCTTTAACATTAGAAGAAATAGGAGCCTGAAAATGGAATTATATGGACTATTAACTTGAGCATGAATTACAATTTAATTGGTTTTTAAGAACAGTTGGATAAATTGTATTTAGGAGAAGAACCTACATGAATAGGACAATAGGTTAATAATGAGTAGAGTTTAATTTGAATTACAGAGACAGATAGGTACATATTAAAAATAAATTCATATTCTTATAAATTCTGTTCTGGAATGCGACCTCTACCACAGCAATATTATTGCATTGATTTGAAGTCCTTCAATGCTTTATTAACCAGCAATTACTTTAGTATTTCAGTTCATCTCTGTTTTATGTGTTTTTAATAATGAAATTAAATACACCTTTATGACTTCTTTAGTTTTTAAATTTTTATCCAGAAGGCAATTCTTAGTGCCTTGCTGTGTCAACTTTCTCTCAACTTGGTGCACTTTCTTAACTCTCTCTTGCAAGGTCACTGATGCTTTGATCCATTTCTGAGATTTGCTGCAAGAAGCAAATTCTGAAATTACCATAAAAACAAATTCTTCATCTCTAGTACTTAATGTGTTTCACCAAGACATTACTCAAAACTAGCATGTATTATAATTTACGATCGATGTGTTCTATATATGTTACAAGCGTTTCTTGCCCAGACCCAATAAGCTGACACAAAAGAATAACTGTGTAAAGGAAAGAGCAAGTCCTTGACCCATGACTAGAAATAGCAAGTATGTTTCTGTGCCATCCAGCCTTCTCTATAGGACTCAGATTCTGGAATCAGTTCTATTTAAGTGATTGTTGGAATCATGCTCAGGTGAAGAGGCCTTAAAGAAACTTCTGAGTTAAAGAAGATGAATTTTGGAGTCTAAAGCAATTGACTGTTTTTATTTATCAACTTTCAGAGAATATTTTCATATAGAAATTCCATGTATCATAAGGCTGACTAGTTTATTTAGAATATGAGGTTTATTTTCTTGTTATTTTTTCTACAGGCAGAATGATGTGGCTTTGAAAGATAAATAAGAACAAAATTTTCCTTTCAGCATAGGCATGCTTCTGGCAAATTAACCCTAGTTATTGCAGGCTCATTCTTTGTGTTCAGAAGTTTAATTTTTTATATTTTAGACAATTCACAAAGTTAGCCACAGTTTATCTAAATTCAGAAGACACACACAAAGCAGTGTGTTTTTTTTTTTCAGAAGGCGTTCACTTTCTTACTTGTCTTAAAAACATCTTTCCCATTTCATTGAGGCAGATTTGGAAGTCAAACCAGAAACTTCAGGCTCTACTACGATGGAAAGCACTTTGTTGGGGAGAAGCGCTTTGAGTCCATCCACGATCTGGTGACTGATGGATTGATTACTCTGTATATTGAAACCAAGGCAGCAGAATACATTGCCAAGATGACGATAAATCCCATTTATGAGCACATAGGATACACAACCTTAAACAGAGAGCCAGCATACCAAAAGCATATTCCAGTCCTGAAAGAGACACTTGATGAGAAAGATTCTACAGGCCAGGATGGGGTGTCAGAGAAAAGGGTAAGCTATTACAAAAGTGCACTTTATTCTGTTGTTGGGGGTCCTCTCACAAAGCCATTATTTCTGGAAGAGTTGACTTGGGAAAGGATGTACATTTTGACTCATGTCTTGTTTCTGTGGTATGGAGATTTTTGCATATAGCTAATTCTTAGTTAAAGCATGCCAGGCATATTTGTACTTGTGATTAATTCATATTTTATTAATTTTGAGTTTAAAATGTGTTGGGGGAAAGAAGTCCTTAATAAAAAAAATTGAGGGGTTTTAAGGAAAAAACATGATGAAGAAAGATAACTTCCTGTACTATATGATAAAAGATGTTATATTATCTATTAAATCTTTTTTTGTTATTGTTGTTGTTGTTGGGGCTGAAGAGATACTGTAATGGGTCAGAAACCAGGGACTTTCCTTACTTGCACCTGATCTGGTTTTGATCCCCAGCACCACATATGGTCGCCCCCATCTTCTGCAAGCTTCCCAGGAGCACAGGGTCAAGAGTTTAGGGTCTGCCTTGAACACAGGATCAGGTCCCCAAATCAGAAATTCTTTGTTTCTCTTAAAGATAATTTGCCTTATAAATACTGTTTGTATTTCTAGAAAAATGCTATATATTAATATTTGTTAAATCTGTGTGATTAAATTCAGTCTATCAGTAACATGCTATTTTGAGCATCAGTTTTAAGGAGAGTTTCTCATATGAACACTTCAGTAATTAAATCAAGAAGTTTTATTGTAATGATAGAATATGGTATAAGATATTTTTGTTATATTTTAATCATAATAATTTAACATTAGAACTTTTGGCATTAGATAGTTTTACTCTGGATATCCTTCCACTGCTTCCTTTTCTCAAGAAAAGAGAATATGCCATATTGTTTGGGGGGAATTTCATGTATTCTTAATGACATTAAGAATATAATCTTAGTTTTTGAGGCTCTTCCTTTGCTGTAGTAAGAACTGTAATAATATGAAGGGGCTCAAATTTAAGTTTTGTCAGCAGATAGATTTGTGTACAGATGGATTCTACCAGTGAATCAGTTGAGTGTATTTCAGCAAGGTGCTTCTTCATGTGCTTTGATGTTATATTTCTTAAATTGTAATTAAAATCAAGTTCTGAGGATTGGCCGAGTGAGATAGTATATCTGAAAGCACCTGACTTTTTCAGTGTTTGGCACATAGTAAGCACTCAGTATGAGTTCCGGTGGTAATGTCATGATGACAGTCATGGTACCTCAAAGCAGCATTGTGAAGTACATCCAGTTATCACAGAGAATTCAGCTGTCGACTGGAAATTGGAAATGTTTGTTGTCCAGGTCACATTTTCATTCCTGGCAGATCTTATTTAGAATGGCGTTTTGTGGCTATAGAGAAACCACCATTTTAAATTATAGACTGTAGAAAATTTGTTGGAAATGGTTTTTCATATGTTCATATTTGTCAAAAACCACAAATCTTTGGGGTCAAAGTCACCAGAATTTAGAATCCTAAATGCATGTTATACTTATTGGTTCTTTTTCACTCTCTGGTTTTCATTTCACCTTCAGTTGTTTTCCATTCATGATATTTTTTTTTTATAATCTTGCATTTAAGAATCTAATACAGATGTTACTTCTTGTATGGTTGTGTCAGAATTTTCAAATCAGTCTTTGTAAATGTTGTGAAAGTGTGTGTATGTGATTTTTCAAAGTTGGTAACTTTGAAACATTGGTTAATATTTACTAAAGTGTTCTGTATGTACTTTGCAACATCAAGAGACTAGACACTTAATAGTTGACCCTAGGCTATTTCTTTCACTTAACAGGGTCTTCTGCAAAGTGGCAATAATTTTTAGAGGCAAGAGACTGAAGTAGATCTTAGTTCTAGGTACTTTGGTTCCATGTGTCTTCTGTCAGCCTTAAATGCTTAATATTACCTGATTTTTCTTGTGCTCATGGCTGGCCACTGTTGAAGCACAAAAAGGAAAATCCAGCACTGGCATACTATTTTTAGCAGTGCACAATTAGGAATTATTAGAAAAAAGTCCTTTAAACTGCATGCATCTTAAGTCTAGTTGGCTTAAAATCTACTCACTCAAAAATAGATTTATTTTATTTACAGGTGTCATCCAACAGGACAGGGATGATGGCCTGTACAACAGCTTGAAACATTGATTCCCTGTCACATGGATGACATTTGTAAGTAAAAATAATCGTGTTTAATGAATGTGAAATACCCGCTGACAGACCGTAGTTCAGTAAATGTTTCACTGGGTTCCGAGTAGCTAAAACAAAACCCCTCCTATCCATACTTCCATTTTGTCAAAGGCAAAAATCACTAGTTTTGCTGGAATTGTTATGCTACTGTGGCAAAGATATTGGTGGTGAAATTAGGAGCTAGGAATTGATTTTATGTGTCTCTTTGAGAAAATTGCTTCACTTCTCAGACTATTTCTTCACTTTAACAGAGATTTTCAAGATGTAGTTCACATTACAGGCTGTGATCCTTCAAGGCTTGTAAGTGTTATGGAGATAAGCAGTGCTGTACTAGAGGGAGCACTGAAGTGTGGGCTTGAAAGTTGAGGTTTTTTTTTTTTTCCCTAGCTGATCCACCAGCAAACTTGATGATGACCTTGATGTTGACCTTGATGATGATGACCCCCCAAGCTTGCCAGGACAGATTTTTTTCTATAGAACAGAACACTAATTTTGAAAGATTTTAATATCTATTTAGTTTAAAAGAGTTTTTGCTCAAATGAGTTTGATAAAAATGGTTTTAAATACTGAGCTATTTTTGTATGCCTTCTCAGCTCCACTTAACACCTAATTCTGATTCTCTCAAATGTACCTAACTCACTTCACTACTTTTCAAAACAGTTTGGGATAATAATTTTCATGAAAGACACTTAGGGAAATTTTATACCTGGGGATCACTTATTTTTGTTTGTTTTGGACTACACCTGGCAGGGCTTACTCCTGCCTCTGTGCTCAGGTTTCATTTTCCAGGGGAAGCTTGGGGATTATATGAGGTGCCAGATATTAAACCCAGGTCAGCTACATGCAAGGCAAGTGCCCTACCCACTGTGCTATCACTCCGGATATCCAGATGAACTCTTCATGGTCTAACCTTGTTTTAAAATTGAAGTATTTTGTTTTTCAGCCCCTAAAGAGTAAGTTGACCATCTGAACTTCTGTAGAAGATTAAAAGGATGGTCTTAAGGCCTTAATTTTTTTTCCACAGAAAGTTAAGTCAAAGATTCATAGTTATTTCTAGGAAATGTGGTGTTTAGTTAGGAGAGAAAAATCTTTTTCTGGGTAGTAGCATTGTTGTTTATTTCATTAACTACTTAGCTTTGCTTAAAAAAATTCTTTCCTATGGAGTAGTATTGGTTTACATAAGTATAAATGTTTATAAGCTTTAAGGGTACAATGTTACTACACCATACCCACAGTTAACATGAAATCATTCCTTCTTCAAAGTCCACTGAATCCCTACAGGCTATCCCCTGTACCCTGTGAACTTAGTTTTGTGATTTGAGTCTAAGGGTTTGTTTTCATTGGATAGTGTCTGGTCCTTTTCTTATTCTTTTATATACCACCTCTTAATGAGATCATAAAGTATTAGTCTTCACTCTGACTTAGTTCACTTATCACAGCCTCTTCCAGTTCTGTATGTGTTATAGCAAAAGGCAAGAACTCACCTCTAAAGGATAGCAAGTATTCCACTCCATATATACCACATCTTCTTTATTCAGTCATCTGTCATTGGACATTTGAATTATTTCCAGATCATGGTTATTATAAATAGTACTTTAATGAACATTGTGTCCATATCTTTTTGAATTAGTGGCTGTGTGTGTCTTTAAAAAGCAAGATGGAATTACTGAATCATGTGGTAATTCTTTATTTTTAAAATATTTATATTCCCTAGAGTTTAAGCCAATTTATATTAATACAAACAATGAATAAGGGTTCATTCTTCTTCATATCCTGGCCAGCACATTGCCTGTTGGCATCTTTATATCTTCTTTGAAGTTGTGTCTTATCATAGTTTTTTAATGGGTTGTATTTTTGTTGTTCTTCATTTTTGTGAGTCATTCAAATATCTTAAAGATTAACTCCTTGTCAGATTATGGTATGCAGATATTTTCACCCTTTTAGTAAAATGTCTTTCTATCTGGGGGGAGGGGTGAAGTAGAGATCACACTCAATGATGCTCCTAGCTCTATGCTCAGGAATTACTATGCAGAATGCCCAGGATCAAATCCATGGTTGATTGTGTGCAATTCAAGTGCCCTACTCTACTGTACTATTGCTCTGGCTCTGGATGTCTTTCTCTTTTTTTCTCTTTTTAAGCACCATGCTACAGAAGTGTTTATGATTGAATTTCAGTCACAGAATGTAACCACCACCACCAGTGTACATTTCCCACCACCAAAAGTACCCAGTTTCCCTTCCTCTACCTTCCATCATCTGCCTATGGAGCAGCATTTTACTCTCTCTCTCTCTGTCTCTGTCTCTGTCTCTCTCTCTCTCTCTCTCTCAGAACTGTGGTTTCTCTCTCTTTTACTTCTTTCTCTCTCTCTCTTTGAAACTGTGGTTTGTACTGTTGCTAATGAAGGGATACAATGCATAGTATTTTATCCCATTTTAGCACCCTGTTCTTGTCCAGAGTGATCAGTTCCAACTATCAGGATCATAGTGGACCATTTGCTACCCTAACTGCATTCACATCTCTTTATAGCAAGATGGGCCTTCCAGTGCTTTTATTTGGATCTCTTTTAGCTGGCACTCTTCGCACATCCAGGATGTTTATGCAAGCATTCATCAGCTCTGGGAATTTCTCAGTGATGTCTTTGACTGTTGTTTCTGCATCAGGATTTACTTTCTGGACCTCTGGAACCCCAGTAATTCTTATTTTGTTCTTGTTAAACTTAGCCCAAAGATCTATTGTTTTCTGTTCAATTATTTGGAAGACATTATTCATCTACTATTTATTTTAAGACTTGTTTCCAATTCCTTCTGCAGAATGGAGGTGTTATGTGGTTTATCTTCCAGCTCATTGATTCTATTCTCAGTAGGTGTCACTCTGCTTGTGAGGGTTTCTACTGAGTTTTTCATTTCACCTACCATGTATTTCAGTCCTTGAGATTTGTTTGAAGTTTTCTCATTTTTGCTTTCATATTCTCTTGAGTGTTTGTTCCATGGTTTCTTTGAGTTCTTTGAATAGTATTAACATTTCCTCTCTAAAATCCTGACTAGAGAGGTTATATTGGTGGTTGATGTTAATTGAGTCTTCAGAACTAGCCTCTTCATTCACTAGGTATGGTGGGGTTCTGCGTTGTTTTCTCATGTGACCTTTGTGGTCTGGTGCTGTTTATTGTGTTGTGATGGGGATCCTTGAATAGAAGAAATGTGCATCCGGAGAGCAAAGCGGAGTGGCTGCACTCTCCTCACTAGCCTTGGTTCAATTCCAAATGGTGCTTTTAGTCCAAGTGCTGCCCACAACCTGTATTAAGTTTTTTCTATCCTCATTCTAGTAAGATTTTTAAAATCCTAAATGGGTAACATCTTGTTAAGGTTTATTTCTGCATTTATTGAAATGATTATCTAGTTATGATCTATTAAATAATTATCTACCTTTATTTTTGTTGATGTGATATATTATACTAATTTATTTGCATGTGCTACTGTTCAGTTACTTTCACTAGAGGGACCACCTCTGTTGAGCTCCAAGGCTACTAGGGCTACACCTGGCTGTGCTAAGAACAGGATTTGTGCTATGAGGGATACTAGGGCTTTACAAATACAATTTCCTCAGCCCTGTTTTGCATTTGTTGAACTATCCTTACAATCCTGGAATAAATCCATTTGGGTATAATGTACTATCCTTGTAAGAATTGTTATATTTGGTTTGCTTCAGTCTTGTTTAGAGTCTATGCATCTGTGCTCCTCGGGAATATTGCTCAACACTTTTCCCTTTCATGTGAGATCTCTGCTTTTGGTATTAGGGTAATGTTGGCTACATATAATCAAGACACTGTGGTTTACAGAGTTGTTCATAATACAGTAATTTCTGGCATTCAATATTCCAGCACCCTCAGAGACAGGAAGGGGAATTTTAACTTTATGAGAAAAGAAATTTCAACACCTATGCTACCTTCTCATCAGTTTCCCAACTTTCCTGAAGGCTGCCACTTGGCTAGTATAAATAATTCGCTTAATATTGCTTGGTAGAACTAAATGGTAATGGAATTATTGAAAATAAAAACTTCATTAAAAGAAAATGTGTGAAAATTTTTATATCTCCCAGTGAAATATTGTAATTTTCTTCTGCCATTATCTGATGGTCTACTAAACTGTGTATTGCTAGTTTGGCATTCTGTTGATAGTTTTGTTTGTGGCGCTTATGTGGCTTCTTTGATATTTCACATCTAATTTATTGTATTTCTACTAAGAGTTGAGTATTAAAATTATGGTATGTCACATGGCTGTGCAGTCCATGGCTTTGGAGATCTGTGGAACTGGGCTGATGAGCTCATATGACAACAGCAGTAGTTCGTAGGGCCCTCTGAAGGACTCCAGTATGACTAGCTGTGAGACCAATTGCCCATGCTCTTCGGGCCTCTGTTTTGAAAGTTAGATGAGTTTATGGCATTGTCCACTTGGTAGACATGGCAGAAGGGTCCGAATTATGATCCTGAACCTTTTGTTTTTTAGATTATTTATTACTGTTTCAACTTTCTTTCTCATTATTTATCTCCTCAGCTTTTCTTTTCCTTATTCAATCTTGGAAGGTTACTGGTTTCTATAAATAAACTAAATTGAAATAAAAAAGACGGAACAAAAGATCAGTAACACTAAAAGCTGATTCTTTAACAGACTTTAGTAAATGTAGTTCAGCATACTAAGTAACAGGAAAACCCTATAAAAAGACTCAGAAGTGAAAGAAAAAAGTTATACTAGAGAAAACAAAAGGCTCTCAGGTCAACTCTAAACAATTTTATATCACTAAATTGGAGCACATAGAAGAAATAGATGGATTTCAGTTGTCTTTTTAGTTTAACATAGCAATTAGAAACTTCTAAAATATTGTTCACAAATATTGAGGGAGATTTAATCATGAAGTTGCAACATGTTGAGAATCATGTTGCTTTATTTCTTTTCTAAAATGGCTTAGCTTTATCAGTCTACACTGACCACGAGCCCAACTTTTATTAGTTGCTTAAGAAAACTTATCTTGAAGCTGTATTTAAATAGTTTCTTCTTCCAAGTAGCGATTGTAATGTTTACCTCTATAGATACTGACCAGGGCTCACTGTAATAGTTTCAATAATAATTTTACTTATTAATTATGAAGACTTCATAAATCACAATTCAGATGATGTCTCATAAATGTTAATAATACAACCCATCAAATGAAATGTGTAATTTGAATTTCCAAAGCCTTACTGAGTCAGAACTCTGAATCTAGCCAGAACTATTCTATTTCTGATTATGTTCATTTAAGATCTAAACCTAAATAACATTTGAGAATAATCAATGATGAAAAGGGCATGCAAAATTAATTTGTTGTTTTTTTGAGCTTCAGTAAATTAAACACTATCTCTTCAGTCTGTTGATCTGTCTCTCTCTCACTTCCAGTTCCAGAAGTTTGGGGTGCATACAGTGCCAATAACTTGACAAAATGTTATCAGTATATTCTTGTTTATTTGTGGGCCCAACACAGTGGTACTTAGGTAGCACATAGTGGTACTTAGGGCTTTTTCCTGACTCTATGCTCAGGGATCATACGAATGGGGCTCATGGAATCAACTGTACCCCAGTTGACTGCATGCAGGGCAGGTGCTCTATCTCCTATACTGCCCTCCAATCGCTATATCAATATGTTCCTAAAATATTAATTTTTACATTAAAATTACATTTACTTAAAAACTTCTTTGGGGATCAACAAACACCATATGACAGTGTATCTATTGAAAAGCCTTGTGAAATTCAAAATAAAAATGTTTTGGGGGCCCATCAAAAAAATCCTGTAACTTCTTATATTCTTTGTCTACTTGTATAAAATGACAGGGATCTTTGTTCTCTGGAGTAGCAGGAGGAGCTCAGCTCCTCTGGTCTGTTTCTAATCTCCCACAAAGCTAATCTTCTGCATTTTTACTTTAAAAAAATATAGCACATTGCCTGTACCCATTTGCTCTCAGAGTAGAAATCAGCAGGAAGGCCATACTTAATATTTGTAAAAGCAACAATATCAGTGGAGTGGGTGGCATGAAATAATCTACAAAAAACTGATTTCTTGATGTTGTGCTTTCCCACTCTTTGGGGCCTTCTCTCTTCCTCCCCTCCAACTGTGCTCCTTTTTTTCATTTCCTTTACAGTCCTGGCTTCACCTGTCCTCAACTCTCTCCCAAAATATCTCACTGTGACTTGTTCAAGTTTGCCACTGGCCTTTTAATTGCATTAAAAGCATTTAGGAATGTAAGAGAAGACTACAATTGCTATAAAAAAAATTCTAACAGTAGGTTTTTCTTACCTCTATAAACATCCTTCTTAAGAAATCAAGAGAATTGAAAGAAAGGGAGGGCTGAGAAGAAAAGATGGAAAGGAGAGGTAAGTAAAGGAGGAAAAGTAGAAAGGTAGAAAATAAGAAAGGAAAGCAATCAAGCCTCCATGTGTCATCTTGAGTGAGCCTGTTATCACTCTGGATATCAGTCTGTCCGCAATTCTAAAATGAGGATTATGGATTCTCCTGGTACTTATGGGTAGTTATGAGCATTGGTAGGATTTTGTGTTGTGGTCTTCCTTACAAGTGCAGAGTGCAATGTGACCATCACTGCACCCTGGGATTGGGGTGATCACTTGTCAGATGGGTCTAAGTGCTAGTCCCACTGCCTTTGCTATAAACAATATGTTCAGTTTTCTCTTCCGCCCTTCCAAGATCACAAGGTAGCATCAAAAGCCTTATAATCTTTTAACCAAGAAAGAGAAATTTCTATGATTCATCCGATTTTGAAGCATATACTCTTTGTCCAATGTGGTACGAATGACTTGTGAGGCTAAATATTTTTTCCATTTGAATATTGACCAATATTTGACTGTTTTTCACTGTTGGACAAGGAAGGCTCTCTGCTTCTTTGCCTGTGAGTGAACTCTTATTGAACTATATTTAGTCTGTTAGGCTTCTTCAAATTTCCTGTCTCCTATTGCTTATCACTAATTGAGTAAAGCCTTTCCTTCTGTTGCCTTAATTTTCATCACACTTTATGTTCTAAATAGACTTTCATGATCTGTTTGTATAAACAAATTCTTCTTGTTACTCAGAAGTTATCTTGGAACTTAAGAACATGACAGAAATCTTGTCCAAGTTCTTCTTTTTTGTCTCATGCACTAACTTATACCCTGAAAATTAATTACATTTAATTCTACATATATCACATGCCTCTTATTTGTATGGAAATAGTTTAGTTTCTAGAAGGAATAAAAAGAGTGTATAAAATATAATCTCTATCTTAGTTTATATTTTAATATTTTTGTTGTTTCTATATTTTTGAAGTATGACCAATATATGAGATTATATTAGTTTTAAGTATATAATATGATATTTGACATGTTTTACAAATTGTATAATTTTTTTCTATTATAGTCAGATAATCTTAGGTTGCTCCCATGTCTTAGATATTATGATTAATGTCACAATGAACTTGAGGGTATAGATATAGTTTCAAAATAGTCATTTTGTTTTTTTTTTTTTTTTGCTTAAATGCCAGAAGTAGAGTAGCTGGATCCTGTAGTTGTTTATATACTTTCAGGTTTATTCCTGACTCTGCACTTAGAAATCAGTCACTTCTGGCAGGCCAAAGGGACCACATGGGATGCTGGGGATCAAACCCAGATTTGTGGAAAGCAAATGCCCTAACTGCTGTGCTATCACTTTGGCCCCTATTAATGTTTTTGAAGAACCTCCATACTGGTTTCATTGCAGCTGAACTAGTTTACAGTCCCACCTATAGTTTATAAGGATTCTCTTGTCAAAATTCTTACCAATACTTGTTACCTCTTTTTGATGATATTCTAAATGTACGTTTTTCATCTTTTCTGATGATTAATGATGTGGACTACCTTTCCAGGTACCTGTTGGTTATTTTTATATCTTCGTAGGAAAAGTGTCTTCAGTTCTGCCCATATTTTTACCATATTTTTAAAGTGGATCATTTGGAATTTCTTTTTTTACTTTTTTTTTTTTTTTTTTTTTTTTTTTTTTTT
>PVKC010031004.1:0-14645 GCA_004027635.1 Crocidura indochinensis
AGATCTGAATGAAAGTATGACTGTGTGAAATATTCTTAGAGAAGCACTCACTTCGTTGAGTTTTTTCACTATATCCCACCACTGTCTTTGGACCTTGAGAGTTGCATGTGATAAATCTACTGTAAACCTTAAAGATGTCTCTTGGTATATTATTTCCCTTTTTGACTTGCAGTTTTCAGTTTATCTGTGGTTTCCATCACTGTGACTAGTTTGTGCCTTGGGGTGCTTTTCTTTGGATTTCTTTTAGCTGGTATTCTTAGGACACCCAGAATATGGTTGCAGGCACTCTTTAGTTCTAGAATTTCTCAGGCTCAAAACAACACCAAGACATCAAGTAAACAAAATAGTAAAAAGATAAAGACAGACTACTTAAAGCAAAAAAGATAAGAAAGTTCTTAAATATATGATAAATAACATAAGAATCACAACAATCAAAGGATTTACTTTTTGCCCAAATTTTCAATGCATAATTAACATGTGAATGATTCAAAATATATATATATTCAAAGTCTATTTAAAACCTTTTTAAAAATTAATTTTATTTGAAAATGCTTAGGGGCTATTCCACAGAAAGTTTAAATTTTATATAATCTTTGCATGTGAAAAAGTATTTATCTTAGTTATTGTTGCCAGTAATTTCTGACTTATTTAAAATAAAAGGCAAAGTGTATTTAAATGAATTTCTGCCATAGAAGCTATATAACCACCTCAGACTAGAAGGATTTAACCTGAATAAATGTTTATTTAAATAAAGGATAATTTAAATATGTATATGAATTTCTACATCAAAGTATCTAAAAAATTCCTACTTTTGGTGAATAATTTATTTTCATGTTTTTTTAGAGGTTTTGAGTGGTTAGTATAGTATTTGCAACATCAGCATTTGAAGATTAGTAGGGAAATTCCTAATATAACACAGGGAATATTTGAAAGAAATTTTTTTTTACTAAAACTAAATCATACACTGTTTAAATTCAATATTTCAATAAAATGTCTAAAGTACATAATTATATTTCTAAAATATTTACTTTTAAAAATATCATTTTAAATTTCATATTCAATTATACTACTTAAGTCATTTTAATTCTAATACTTTAAAATTAATATTTGGAAATTATTTTGCATTAACCTATAGGTCAAGTTATATATATATATATGAGTCTTTTCTTTTCAATCTCTTAAAACTCAGAAACATAAAAATTAAAATCCAAAATTATATTAGCAATATATGGTAACAAATATGGCACTGAAAATGGGAAAAAATAAAAATAAATAAATAAATAAATAAATTCTATACAGGAATATTTTAATAAGATTTTTAAAGGTTTTTAGTATGACTTTTAAATATCTAGAAACATGAATTAAATATTAGAAACATCTGATGTGGATCTTTATTCGTTTTTTTTAATAAACATCAAAGTCATCAAGTTTGTCTTCTGAAGTTCATTGTGCCTAAAGTCCAATTTAGTATATTTTAAATATATGCTGTTTCATATATTTTCTAATTAACATTTTCTTTTTTTTGGGGGGGGGCACACTCGGTGACGCTCAGGGGTTACTCCTGGCTATGCGCTCAGAAGTCACTCCTGGCTTGGGGGACCATATGGGAAACCAGGCAAGCACAAGCAAGCAGGCACTTTACCTCCAGCGCCACCACCCGGCCCCTAATTAACATTTTCAATGCCTCCACTCAATTACTTAAATCAGAAACATGCTGTTTCTTTAATTTTTCTTAACACATAAGGCTAATATCCAAGATTTTTGTAGATATTTAGTATTATCTACAAATTTGATCATTAGATAATTATTCCTCCTTGAATTTTTTTTTCAGACCAGCTTCTACAGTATAGCATTGTTCTTTTATCTGGAAACACCTTTATTTTTATTTCATCCATTACTTATATGTTCAAGATATTTTATATTTATATTGTATATGTATCCATGAATGACTATAACCCCTAACTAGATTATAGTCTAAAAATAATTTACATGTTATTTATATTTAAAGTGGCTAAAATAGCATCTGATATATTTTATTCACATAGCAAATATTATTGTTTCACTGTATACATTTTCTGTTTCCATGTAGACTGCTGTTGTCAGTGTTACAAATGTATTTATAACATTCTTCTGCTGACTGTTCAGAGAAACATTCTCTTAAATAACTGAATTTTATTAGCTGCAGTGCTGATTAATGATTTACCATACAAGCAAACTTAAGGTGATGAAAGATGCTTAAATTCTGTAACAATTTTCATTTTTTCAGACAGTCCTCTGAACTTACTTCATGCTTGAAAAATCATTCTTTCAAGAGTATATGATATTAAGTACTTTAGATTATTTAATCTTTAAAAATAGATTCTTTTAATTTTTAAGATATACATTACTTTACACTATTATTTCTTATTATTTGTTGAAAAGTGTTCAAAATATATAGTATACAACTAAAATAATTCCACACACGTGTTTCAAAATTAGTTCATGCACAAGATTAAAGTTGCTTTCATTGGTGCTGGTGTGTTTTAAACAGTGTTTCTTGACATTGGTAAAATAAACGTATTAGGTTAAAGACAGTGCAAGTCATTTTATTTTTATAAACATAACCTGAACGAGTTATATTTATAATTAGAAGTGATTGTAGACATATTGTGGTAACTGTTTATCCAATTAGATTCTTTGTTAGATATAAGTGTCTTCAACATTTTCTAGTGGCATTCCATTACACATTTTCATTTTTCTCTTTTCCATTGGGACAATTCAGGTTTTCTTGTTTTGTTTCTTTTTCTTCTCACTTCCTTACTTGGGTTGTATTATTTTAGTCTTTGAAACAGATGGCTTTCAAATTATTGAGCCTGCTCTTGAGAAATGTCTTTGAAAATGCAAACTTAGCCAAGAAAACCTTTAAACAATTTTCACATGCCTTTCACAGAATTAGCCCATAGGACCTAGTTTTGAAAATGGATACCATAATTCATAATTAGACTAGCATAAATTCTACTTCTATATTTTCTTGATGAGTAAAATAAATACTATAAAGCAGCTAAGAGTAGCTAATCTAATAGTTAAATAAAATAAATGTCAATAAAAGCAAAACATACAGTACATTTAAATTCATTCAGGGAAACAGAGGAAAGAAATTGTTTCATCAACAAGTTGTTTACTTCCCTTAAATTTTTTTTACAAATTGCTTTGTGTTTAAGGATATCAGTATCGTTATTCACGTTTGAATACTGAAGACATTGCCCTGTACTTATACTTGAGAATTCTCCTCTATAAATTGCTTCAAATAAATATTCACTATCCTAATACATTTTTTCCTTAAGTGTAACACTTCTGATAAAAATAAAATAAAAAAAAAACCTCATAGGTTCCAAACCTAATGATGTCTGCCACAGTCTTCACCTCTTACAAAACCCTTATGTAAGACTTCAAGCTGACTATCACAATTACAAAAGCTTGACTTAACAGAGGTCATGAGCTATTTCTGTAACAGACTTGGTACATAGTTAATGCATGTGGTTTTAAAAAGCAAAAGTTTTAGAGTGAAGGCCTCATGAACCTCTTGAAAATCATAGACTTTGCATATTTGTACACCTACCCAAGTGATTTTATTTAATGATAGTATTCACCATTATTTGCCACAAGCTCCTTATGGAATGACTAGGAGAGAAAAATTTAAAGAAAGTTTTCCTAGATCTCAATTAGTATCACATTATATTCATTAAACTATATAATACAAATTATAAATAATTATACATATATTTAAAATATAATGTATTGCATTGCTGCACATTATATCTATATCTATGAATATATCCAATTCTATATCACATTATTACTTATAAATAAAAATATTAAAATTGTTATATAATATATAATTATATTCTTTAATATATTATACTATTGTACATATATATTATATTATTATCTCTATATATAATATAATAGATAACATTTCATATAATATATTTTCTAAATACATATATGAGTATATTTGTGACTGCATCATAAATTATGCAACATAATTATATATGATTATAATGATAATTATATAATGATAAGATATAGCATATTATACAATTATATGTTGAATATATAATAAATATTAAAAATTATATAAATTGTATCAGTTTTATATATGATTTTTCCAGCTAATGTTTCTCACCCTACATCATCTTCTATTTTCTATTGAAAATTTGGGACTATCAAATTTTTCATTGTTGATATATTTATTACATTTAGATTCCTCCCTATATCATAATAGTATTTCTTTTAAAGTTTGTCATCTAATTAAATATAAATAAAATAAGACTTAAACATTTTGTAATTAAGGTTTCATTATTACTTTCCTTTGGGGTAGTTAGCTACCCTGTCACCTGGCAAGTCACTTTTTTCTTTCCTAGCTCTACGCAGTTGAGATCTTGGCAACATATCCTCATGTGTCGTGTTTCATGGCTAAGCTATGAAAATTTTCAACTTCTATAATAGCAAACTGGTATTTGTCCCCTGGACACACATGTGTTTTGAACTTTAGCCTAATTTTCCCTTGATTTTTTCCCCACAATCTTCTTTACTTTTCTTTCTTTCTTATTTATTTAAACACTGTGCATATCCTCTTTTAATTTTTGAACAACTAAGTCAAAAGTTATTTTAAATCTGATATTTTCTAACAGAATCCATTACTTCCTCTCTGCTTTTCTCTGCTTTTATGGCTTGTTGAGTTATAATAATTCTTAAGATAAGCTAGATCAGAAAATTGCAGCAACAACATTGAAATCGAGTTTAGATGAACATGAAAAAGAAAAATGAGACACCAAAGCAATTAATTAATGTTTCTAGACACCAAACCATAATTAGAGGTCTATATTTTCAAGAAATTTTTTCATGTATTTTCTTTTTCCTCCCCTTTTCTTAATATGTAAAATCTTTATTTAAGCACCGTGATTACAAGCATTATTGTATTGGAAGTTCAGTCATAAACAAAAGACCCCCTTCACCAGAGCAACATTACCACCATCAATTCCTCCTCTTCTTTTTTTAAACAATAAAAGGGTAGATATAATATAACTACAAATTTTTTCTTACTTTTATTTTCAACATTATGCTATCAACAGGCGCAACTATTGATAAGTAATCTTCAAAAGCCATTATTTCAAGGGTCAGAGAGATAATAAGATGATTGCATAGGATGTGATAAACCAAAATTTGAATCTGGGAATAGTAGAATATGGCACCCTGAGTACCAAAAAGAGTGACCTATGCAAAGAATCAGAGTAATCTCTGAGTACTCTTGGTATGGCCTTCCCAAAGTAACAAATTAAAAAAATAACATTTTTAAGGTAATGCAATAACTTCTAGTGAATGAACATAATTGTGGGGCTATCTTGCTAAAAAGCCATTTGAAATGTTGTTATTTAAGTTACATCTGTGTGCTGCAATAAAAGAGGTCATAATGATGGTATATGGGTAGTTTTATATATGAATAGTTTAATATATGAAACAGGCTGAGAGCTTAGGATATTCATTGGAAAAATCAAGTACTTAGTAATTTTTAAAATAATTAGATTGGAAACATGAGAATATATAGGGTTAGATGGTTAGGGTTTGGGGTTGTTTTTTTTTGGATACAGATCATTTGTATATCAATAATTGTAAAAGTTATTTTATGAATACATATGTGAGAACTTGAACTTTAGAGAAGAAAATGGATTCAACTAAAATCACAAATCATAATGACATATTTAATATTAGATATATAAAGGCTTCTAACAGTGAAGTTTAAGATATTGCCAATAAAGTTTTTTTTTTTCAATTTAGCCCAGTGCTTTTGGCAGAAGATTCAGATAAATATATTGGCTATACAAGTGGCTATGACAATAATTTCAGCTTAAAATTGCAGCATTTGTCTGCATTACCATTCCTTCCAGCTGATGAAATTCCAGAAGCTTTAATGAATTAAAGCTACATTACCTGAAGAAACCAGCAAAATTACTGACAGGTTTTAAAATAATTATGCTCACAGTAGGATAAAACAAATACAATAGCACTCCCATTAATCTAGTAGCATTGTTTTCATCAAATTTATGTCTGTGTATGAATATATAAAGAATGGTTATATGTGTGCTCAGAACAACGTAATAAAGCAGTGTTCATCTTGTTATATATTGGTTTTTGGAGGAATTTTCAAAAGATACTTTAAGAAAAATATCATGAATGTGTTTGTTGAGAGCCAAGTCCAAACAGAAAAAAGTTATTATTTGCAATGGAAGACCTTTAAATATAGCTAATTATGTAAGGGTTGGGCAATTATTATGGATTGCCTCAGTGAAACTACTCATAACATATTCCTGTAATTTATATTTATATGTTGAATTTCATTTTAGTTTACTTTAATAATAAACATAAAAACAAACTTAAACTAATTTAGGTTAGCTACAGGTCAAGCTATATACTAGCATTGCATTGAAGATAACATTAAATCTAGAAGCAGTATTATTTATAATTTTCCATGCTATAGATTTCATCTTTGTACAGTTTCTAGTGTTATGAATTGTTCAAAGACAGAACTCTGATGAATATGCAAGTTTTCTTACAGGTTGGACTTTATGAAAGTGCATTACTTCTATATTTGCTTGTTGTATAAATATAGAGCATATTTGTGAAAGTGTTGAAACACCCTTAATACAGGAAAAGATGTGTATTGTGTACAAATTTTCTCTTATTATCATTTTAAATGTATCTTATCAGGTAAGTAGTCAAATATTTTGAGGTGTCTTATGTTTTTTAGATAAATTATTTTTAAATTTGATAAGTATATTTTAATAGTTTTACCATAATTAAATTTCAGAACTTTTATCTTTCAGGATGGTTATTTTGGCAACCTTACCATCTTTTAATATTTCAATATTCAGATTATGGTACTTAGGGATATGTTTTTTTATCCTAAATCAAGTCTATTTTTCTTTAAAAAGAAAATAGCCACATTACTTATTATTGCTCAAGCCAGTTAATACCATTTTAAAACATATTATAGCTATTTATGTAGTCTATTTTGAAAATAAAACAGAAATTAATAGTATTTTGTCAGAATTTTCATGAGCCTTTTCATTTAATCATATATATTTTTTCTTTTTCACTTTAAAGGCATGCATTTTTTTAAGATACATAACTGATGAAGCATTTTTGGGAAGGATTAGAAGTTCTTTCTTTCATTCATTTCATGACCTGATAAAATGTCAGTATTCTCCTTTTAGGTAATTTAAAGAAATACAGCAAGTAAAGAATTATAGAAATGTCAAGCAAACACAAGTGAGATTGTGTCTCTGAATAATATTCTATGGAGAAGAACACTTTGCTGCTGCTACCGTAAATGTTAGATATTTTTCAATTTAATATGTAACCTTTTCTTCGTTGGTTTTTCATTATGGTCTCTGAATTCCCTCTGTGTTATATACAAACATAGATTTGCTCAAACATCTGGAAATCGATAGCTGTGACAGCTTACCATAACACTCATAGAGAACAAAATAAGTTAGCAAATGGTTCAAGTAGGTAATCCACATAACAATTTTTTGTTCTATAGCCTGTCAAGATTTTAAAATATTTTATTTTACTTTACTGTTTTGTTTGTGGGTTACATCAAGTGGTGCTCAGGGATTACTCCTGGTTCTGCACTCAGAAATTGCTCCTGGCAGATTCAGGGGATCATAGGAGATGCCCGGGATCGAATTTGGATCAGCCATGTGCAAGGCAAATGCCCTACCCACTGACCTACCACTCCAACCCCTGGAAATATTTTAGTATTAATAAAATATGTCATAAACAGAAAAGCAGCTTGCCCATACAAAAAGTCATAAGCTACTACCCCAATAAATTACAATTAAGTGCCTGAGATCAGATATCATCATAAATAGCATAACAATAAATATATGACAATATAACATAATATATGTAACATGGTCAAAATTAAAGGACAAAGTTTTTGTTTTGTTATTTTTATATAAAGATATTATTTAAAACTATGTTTTAAATAAATCTTAATCTACTATATTATATTTATTTATTTATTGTTTTTTTAGCCACACCCAGTGATGCTCAGAGGCTACCTGGCTATGCTCTCAGAAATTGCTCCTAGATTGGGAGACTACATGAGATGCCAGAGGATGGAACCAAGGTCCGTCCTAGGCTAGTGCGTGCAAGGCAAATGCCCTACTGCTTGTGCCACCTTTCCAGCCTCAATAAATATTAATTTTTAACTGTGAGAAATGTGGGTTAAAATACTATCAGCCATGTTCTTAAAATAGTGACATGAAGTGAGATTCAAGGTCATAGTGTATGTGTGTGTGTGTGTGTGTGTGTGTGTGTGCTTGTGTGTGTGTGTAAGTTGAAATAACTCCCTTAGAAAGTAGAAAGGTATTTTCTGAGATGGGATGGTACACAAATTTTCCACTAATGAATATTTTAGTTTATTGTTGTAAAAGAAATAAACTGATCCTGTCTTCACATTCTTAGTCCCCTTATTTCTTGATTTATTTTTACTTTTATCTACATAACTTTATAATATCGAATTCATTTTAGTTTCCTAAGTCAAGTGACTAGAATGATAGGCAGCCCACTCCTTAAAGGAGAAAAGTCTAGGATTTGAATCCTGCATAAATACTTTCTTCCTGGATGTCCCTGGGTAGTCATTAAATTTGGTAACCATTGCTTATCATTAAAAAAAATGATGGAAAATGGACCAATGATACAGCAAAATGATCAGGAACTCATACCTGACATGCTCAAGACTTTCAATTTAATCATCTGCACTGTATGCACCTCCCTACAACTGGCAAAGCCCTATTGACCCCCAGAATCACTAGGTGTAATGGAAGAGCCCACACATTGAATTTTTATGACCATAATACAGACCAAGTGTCACTAGGAATTGCTCCCAAACTGAGTCCTACACAAGGAATCATCTAAGAGTGTGTTGCTCATAAAACTGTTGAAAGATTTAAACATGCTGAAATATCTAAAATGTCTAATATAGTATGATCAACTGTTAGGTGAAAGACAATTCTAAGTCCTTTCTCCTTGTCAAATTCCAAAATCTATGCTTAACAAAGCTCTATTTTCCTCCCTTTCAAACTTTTTCCTATCTAGTCACCAAGGATTCCTCACATCTTCTATGTACAAGTTCTTTACTATCATACCTGGCCTATTTCAACAATATCTTAACTTGCCTCTGATATCCATCTTCTTGTATCTCCCATTTTGCTTGTTCACTGTTGCAAAAGTGTTCTCTCTAAAGATCCATCATAATTCTGTCATTCTGCTGCTTTAAACTATTTAAAGAATCTCCAATAAACTCAAAGAAACTGCAATGCTGCTCAATGATCTGCAGGCCAGGCTCTTTGGTGTATGTTAAATCCAGATGTTTTTTTTTAATATCATTATTTAAGCATCATAATTGCGAAGATGATTGTAGTTGGGTTTCAGTCATAAAAAGAACACCCCCCTTCACCAGTGCAACATTTACAATTAGCATTACCGATGTTATTGTACAAATTATCATTACCAACTTATTGTATAAATTGTTACCAATTATTGTTATTGGACTCAAAACATAGAGGTTATGTCTTCTTCTCAGAATCTCTTAATATATAGCTTGAACAAAAGGGCCTCATTTGTTGAACTAAGTAATAAGCAATTGTAACTATAGATAATTAAAAAAACTTTTAGGTAGGGAAAAGACAACATTATTACAGTAGGTGTAAAGTACTCAGAAAATTACAAATATACTTCAAAGTATGAAACAACTGGCATTCAAAATCAAATGAAGGGGTAAAAAACTGTGCCCACATTTCATTTATAACTTATTTTGCTGTAGACATCTTGCGTCTCAGCAATGCTCGTGAGTCATAGCAGTACACGATAGGAAAGCGGGAGCATGAGCGAACGAAATATGAAAGTATGAAATAAATGAAACCACAAGAGAATGTGGGATCAACACGTTTCTGGCAGGAGTGTGACAAGTTTAATTTTTGAACAGGAGAATTTATAGGGGTAAAATTAGCCACAGGCAAAGAATAATTGTGATCACAAAGCCTAGTACAACAATAACAATACCTAAACTATGGGTGTGAGCATAAAATTAAGTTACAAAAGAGAAAGTCAGGATTAGGAGGAAGTAGGAAATATCTAGAAATTTTGTCTTTCTAGTCTGGACTCTATTGTTTTACAGGTTAAAAGAAGGGAGGAGCCAAATCCCCAAGAATGAGCTTCCCTATTTCTAAAGGAGGGTCAAAAGTCAAGATCTGTATTCTGGTTACTCCCTTGATTACCAGAAACTGCAGCTGCAAAGGACATATTTGAAAAGGAGAGAAAAATTGTCTTTGCTTTTAGGGCTGACTATATCCAGAAAAAGGGTTTCTCAAATCAACTTTGGTGCTGGAATTTCTGAGCCAAATTATATGATAGAGGCTATTATTTTGCTTGATATATACAAAGGAGAGATAGTCAGATACTGGCTGAGAATGTAATGCCAGGCATCTCTTTGGAAATTCCTCAACCATTCACGCAGGGGGAAAAGGCATCCACAGTGGGCCTTTTGAGGAACCCCAGGGGGGTTAAATTATTTCTACCCACCAGGAAAATCTGAGGATACATCTGGTGGGCTGAGCCCCCCTAAAACCTTGGGCATGCTCTGGCATTGTTTCTTTTTTGCTTTCATAATAACAATTGTGTCTATTCAGTCTATCACAAATTTTTCTTAAATAAAACCATAAATTGTTCATTTTAATGGCACTTATTATAAATTTTTCTTCTATTTGTGTTGCAGTCTATGTTCAATATTCATTGTGAAGTGAATTAAGCTTCGGTTCTTTTCAGACTTTACAAGAATCGGTTCTTTCATTACTTAAGAATAGTTTGCTTTAGAAAGAACACTATCTCTACAGGGAAACACAAGTAAATTTTTCAACATCCAATTAATGTCCTTCAACATAAAATTCCAATCCTATATAGCTGTGTGTTAAAATTAATTTAGTTTTCAAATCACTCTTTCTCTGTCACATCAGTTTTATCTGGTTGACTAAGTGAATATGCACATTTTTTAACTTACAGGTAGGTTATAAAAATAGGTTCATATGAGAGAACATATAAACAAAAAATAAATTTTAGAGAATAAATGTAAGTAATCTTTAGTTGGTCAAATTTGAAAAGAGTAACTAGACCCATCAAAGTAATTTTCAGCAAAGTTTCTAATGGAATTTAAGTTTCTTAGGACTTTGAAAAATACACAGTTCAAGTGTCCACCATTCCACTATCTACATCTATCTAGTAAAGAGCTGTTGTATTTAAATAATTTCTTTACTGATGCCTATTTTTTTTTAGTTTTTAGGATATGTTTGTCTTGTACTATAGAATTGGCAGTAATATTTTCCCTAGCCTTTACAATTCAATAACACAGTGATTGGAAAAATTAGCCAGGCATAACCAAGCTTGAAAAGCCAATTAATTATAACTATAAAGCCATAGAAGAAAATAAAATGGCATAAATTTATTTTAAATTTATTTAAATTTCCTGCCTTTTTACTTATTTGATAGAAAAAAATAAATACAAAAATATAATGAAAATACAAATAAACATACTAGAAATAAAGAATAGCTTCTATGTTGACTGGAAATTTCAAACTATGTTTCAGTCATCAGTGTTTAAGTTATTGATTATTTTACCTAAAAAGCTATTGCAAGCTAAGGTAAAAGGCTCTATGAACCAGTAATAATTATTTACCATGACTGAAAACTATTTAATTACGTCTTATTAATCAATCTTTTATTCTGAAAAATTTTGGCTACTTGCTATATGACCAAAAAAAGTATTATCTGTCCAAATATAATTGTCTTCAGAGTGATCCTAAAATCTAGAGGATTGACTTAAGAGTAATTCTATCAAGTAGTAGGAAATAGAAAAAATTTTTCAACTTTCCTTTCTGTATGTATTAGGGACATAGAGAAACTTACCTTAAATTAAAATATTTATCGTCCTACAGTATACAAAGCAATTGGCTCAACTATTGTCAACTAAAATCTAACAATTCTGCATCCTACAGTAGTATTTTAAGTAGTATTTTTTAATCTCTTAAAAATAATTTTATACTTTAATTTATTTAAAAAAAAAGTCCATGCAAGGACACTTTGGCTGGCATGCTTGTATTATATGTTAGCATTTTCATACCAAATCTTGTAGCTATTTGACAAACAATAGAAAATGTTAGTCTTATAATGAAGGTTATTTTATATTCTTAACAATATAATAACAGTTAGGCAATAGTTTATCAAAGCTAATTTTAGAGTACCCTGAAACTCGAAACCATGGTACAACTTAAATATCATCAGGAACCTAATCATTAGAAGATGATCAAGTTTATTTCGGTATTTTATTATTGATCATTTATATAGCTTACATATAATTCTAATGTGGAACTATTTAAAGATATGACAGAAATTATAAGCTAATTAACATGATGTATTCATTTTCTAGAGTGGTCTTAACAAAATATTATAGTCTTGGGATATTTAAACAATAAGAATTTATTTTTTCTTAATTCAAAGATATGAAATATAGTTTAAAGTATTAGAGGGTTGACATTTATGAGGTTATTTTCTTTCATTGAACATGGATGGTTTCACTCTTCGTACATGTCATTATTTGTTAACTCCTAACTATTAACCCCTCACTTTTATTAATATAGTTCATTGGTCACTAAAGATTACTACTGATATAATCTTAAATTAAGTGATTCTTTCAATAACTGTCTTTTCTCATATCAAAAGGCTCAGTGCATTATGATTTTAACATAAGAATATAGGGACATATCATAGTTCAAATTTAATTCATTATACATGTATCAAGTTTAACTACCATAGCTAATAAACTCTATGACTTGTTTTAAAATAGTTTTAATTTCACCCTCATATGGAGTTTCATAAGCAGACTTCTCTTGCAATATTAATAGATAGGTTTATTTTAAGATAAGAAAGTAACTCTAGCCAAGTTTCTCTGATTTCTTATAGATGACATAACTAAGCCATTAAAAACTACTCTTATACATTGTTTTGTGAAGTCTTCTAATTAACCATTGAAATTTTATATACTAAAGGAAGTTAATAGTTATAAAAAAAACTTCAGAGAAAGTAATTCCTAGATTCCTTTGCTCTCTATAAGACTATGTTAGTCATAATATGACCTGTAAATGTCCTAAACTTTAGTTTTCTCATCAGCAAACTGAGAATGATTTCTCTTTCACATAGCAGTTGTTTGGGGAATTAAATTAAATTGACTAAAATCTTTAATTTGTAGGCATTCAAGTGATGGCCCCTGCTCTTCACCTATCATTTTTTATCAATATCCAATCGATCTTTGCAACTAATATACGTTTTCCAAAAGTACCTCTGAAAAACTTTGAGAGAATCTTGATCAGCATATACTATAAAAACTCATTGAAATACAGTGAATATGAGTATATTTTATTGTTTCTCCTATGAAAAGTAGAAAACATTGCCTGTTTTTGTGTTTAAAATATGACTGGAGAAGCCCAAGGTCAAGAACACTTTCATAAAGATAACACAAAAGGAAATTAAGTTTAATGAAACTAGTATTGGACAAGGGCACCCGCGAGTCATAAATAAAAGCTATAAGTGTACTAGAATGTTCACAATCACAAAAATTCTCCTGAAGGTAATATGACTTATACTTAAGAAAATGGTCATTTCTGTTTATTATCAAAGGGAAAAAGGGCGTTGTGAATAATTATTTTTATATTTCTATGCGCTTCCCAGGTACATTTTTAAAAGAGCTGTGGAAGAGATACCTGAAATATAGTGATCTATAGCTACAGATACACATGAGAATCAACATTAAATTCCTTGGGAAAAATATAATATTAAAAGGGTGTCGAGGGACAGTACTTGCCTTGCAGACCTCTGATGTGGGTTCAGTTCCCAGCACCCCCATATTTTCTGAAAGCCTGCTAGGAGTGATTACTGAGTAAAGAGCTGGAATTAGCCCTGAGCACAAGCAGGTGTGACCCCCGTTCCCCCAATCCTGCAGGAAAATAAAAGAAAATATAGAACTCCATGAATTTCATCACTGTTCTGCTTTGTCTTGAGATTCTACTACTTCATAGGTGCTATAAAATGGTAACAAACTCTTGATCACAGAAATTAATGAGGTAAGATTTAAATTTAAATATCTTATTTTGTTTAGTTTTGGTCTCCACTACAGCTGTATTCAGGGGACCGAAGAACTATATATGATGTGCCAGAGCATGCCTAAGCTTTTAGGGACGCTCAGCACATCAAATGTATCCTCAGATTTTCCTGGTGAGTAGAACTAATTTAACCCCCCTGGGGTTCTTCAAAAGACCCGCTGTGAATACCTTTTTCCCCTGCATGAATGGTTGAGGAATTTCCAAAGAGACGCCTGGCATTACATTCTCAGCCAGTATTTGACTATCTCTCCTTTGTATTTATCAGGCAAAACAATAGCCTTTATCAAATAATTTGGCCCAGAAATTTCAGCACCAAAGTTCATTTGAGAACCCCTTTTTCTGGATATAGTCAGCCCTAAAAGCAAAGACAATTTTTCTCTCCTTTTCAAA
>PVKC010031005.1:0-14656 GCA_004027635.1 Crocidura indochinensis
ATGATTTTAAATAAACTCTATATCCATGTGCAAAAGAGTATATTTTGACCCAGTCCATCACCATACAGAAAACCTTATTAAAAGTAGGTCAAGAACCTAAATGTAATAACTAAAACAAAACAATTCTTAGAAGAAATCATTGAGTAAAATTTTTGTGACACTAGATTTGGTAATTTGAATAAGATTTAAAATGCACATGTAATAAAAAGAAAATTGACAAACTGTACTTCATGGAAATATTTGTCAAAAATGTGTACCAAAAGACAAGTCACACAGCAGAAAGGCAATCCACAACAATGGGAGGAAATATTTGTAAGCCATATACCTAATAAGAAACAGTACCTAGAATAAAAACTAAATGACAAAAAAATGGAATGTACTGTGGCCAGAGCAATAATACAATTAATAGGGAGCTTTCTTTGCATGTGGCTATAGGGGTTTGATTCCTGGCACCCCAGTAGTTCAGTGAGTCTGACAGGAGTGATTGTTGAGTCACGTATAAGCCAATAGTGAGCACTGAGCATCACTAGGTAGGCCAAAAGCAAACAAACAAACAAACAAAAAGTCAGCAACAAAAAATTCAAATGTAGACAAAAAGCTTGAAAATGCATTCCTTGGGGCCTGAGAGATAGCATAGAGGTAAAACATTTGCCTTGCATGCAGAAGGTCGGGGGTTCGAATCCCGCCATCCTATAGGGTCCACTGAGCCTGCAAGGAGCTATTTCTTAGCATAGAGTCAAGAGTAACCCCTGAGCGCCACCAGAGGTGACCCCCAAAAATACATTTCTTCAAAGAAAATGTACAAGTGGTCAATAATATAAAAACATGATTAATACTAAAACTTATAGAAATATGACTCAAACTACAATGAAATACCACCTCATACGCAATAAGATGATCAATAAGATGACTACTATTTTAAAAAATCGAAGTGTGGATAAAGATGCAGAAAAAACATAAACATTGTACTGTTTACTGGAAATGTAAATGAGAACGGCCTCTATAGAAAAGAGTATGATTCATAATATACTGTTATGATCCAGAAATTGATATGAGCCAGAAATTCACTTTGAGAGGTCATAGTGATAGTACAGTGTGTAAGGTACTTGCTCTATGTGTGGTAGACCATGGTTTCATTCCTGGCTCTGCATCTAGTCCACCAAGCAAAGCCAGGAGGCATCCCTGAGAGCAATAATAAGCCCTGGATAAGCCCATGAGCAAAGAAAGAAAAAAAAAGGAAAAAGAAAGAAAAGAAGAGGAAGAGAAAGAAAAAAAAAGAAAAGAAAAGAGGGGAAACAGAAAGAACGAAAGAAAGTGAAGAAAGAAAATGAGAAGTAAGAGACCAGAGTGGTAGGGTGTTTGTCTTGCATGCATGCTGATCCAGGATGGATGCAGGTTCAATCCCCAACATCCCACAAGGTCCCCCAAGACAGGAGTGATTTCTGAGTCCAGAGCCAGGAGTATCCCCTGAGAGCAGGTGTGGCCCAAAAATACAAGAGTAGTGGGGAGAGAGAGAAGAAAGGAAAGAAGAATGTAATTGGGTTAGAGAAGTAGTATAGCAGCTAAGGTGCTTGCCTTCTATACAGTTAACCAGTTACATCCCTTGTACCTCTGATGGTCTCCCAGGTTTCTCCAGGAGTCACTTTGGAGTATAAAGTCAGGACTAGGCCCTGAGCACTGTCAGTTGTGACACAATGTTTTACACACTCCTCTTCATAGAATCATGATTCACAGCTAGAAGAAGGAAACAATGCAACCATATACTGAAGAGCAGACAGGCAAAATAGGGTTATGTATACAATGGCATTTTATTTTTTTGTAAAAAGGAAGAAAATATTGGCAAATGTAAACAACACAAATGAATCTTGAGGTCATTATGATAAGTAAAATAAATCAGTGACTAAAAGTCAACTATCAATTTTGCAGGCCTTAGAGTAGTCAAAACTATAAAGATATAAAGTATATTTTGGTTGCTAGGACTGAGGAAAGGAGAAATTAGGAGTTTGTTTATTGGGTATAGAGTTTTAGTTTTACAAGATTAAAAGGGTCATGGGAGTATCTTGACTGCACAAGAATGTGATTTCATTCAATGCTACTGAATTGTATACAATGTTTATGGTTTTCAGGTTTTGTGCCAATCCTTTAGGGTAAAAAAGGGCACCACCTGGTAACTTCTGGTAGGGTGCACCCTAGTCTCAAAAGAAATAAAAAATATGTTCTTTGCTTTATTGGTTTTACACAATGCCAAGACTCACTTCCCTCTCGCCCTATCCACATATTTATTTCTGGACCATCCAGTTACACTGGACTATTACACTGGACTATTTATACTATGTGTATTATGAGCTCTCATACCTTCAGATGTTCCAAACCTTCCCTTCTCTGAATTCCTTCATTCTGATTTCTTCAGAATTCTCATCTTCACTGAGTGAGCTGCTTCCTCCTCTACCTTCTTATACAATGTGCACTCTCCCCCAATTATAAATGTCCTAGCATTGGGACACTGTTATTGTTCATGTTGCTGCCTTTTATCTATGAGTTTTCAAAATTCTCTTCCTCAGGTTGGTACCTTTAGTGCTTACCTTGAACGAGTATCTGAAGAAATCTTATTAAATCATAAAAGCCCCGTATTTTTCCCAATTGTCATTTTCTTAAACATAGATTTTAAAGCAGTTTATTTATTTATTAATTGGTTGGTTTGGGGGCCACACCCGGTGATGCTCAGGAGTTACTCTTGGCTCTGCACTCAGAAATCACTCCTGGCAAGCTCAGGGGACCATATGAGATGCCAGGAATCAAACCGGGTTCATCCTGGGTTGGTCTCAAGCAAGGCAAATGCCCTACCACTGTGCTATCTCTCCGGTCCCTTATATAGATTTTTGGAAGCTTTATAATATACTTCCAGAAAAAAATCAAAACAGATCCGAATTTTGAAAGATAATTTCTCCATTAACGTTTGTGAAGAACAGTTTTACTATCAAGAGAAAGCAGGGCCAGCATAATTAGCTGGGAATTCCTTTGTAAAAAATTTCAAATTACTAAAGATGTCATTAGCCAGATAACACAGCCCTCATTACTTTATCATATGTGACAATGATTCAACTGTCATTAAATAGGAATTAAAATATTTTTCTGATTATCTTTATTTCAACATGCATTTTCATGTGTATTGATAGCATCCTAATTAGAAGGAAAGGTGGTAGAGTTTCCATAAATTATAGATCATTTTTGGTCCCTAATGCCAGTTATTAAAGGTCAATTGACATTTTTTTATCTTGAGTTTTGAGTTTCAGGTACAACTGTCCCAGAGATGCAAGCTGAATGTGAAATATTTGATACTGAAAGTCAACTCAGCAGAAAGCAGGCCATTGGGGGAGATTAAAATTTTCCTGTTGTTTTTGAGGGAGTTAGTCAGGAAAAGAAAGAGCCATGTACAGAATTGGTTTGCTTTGAGGAGATTGCATTTGTTTTTTTTGATAGTGAAATCAGTTGTATATGAAGAAATAAAATTTTTTCTCTGAACCATTTTTAAGGGGATACTCAGTGAATGAAGTTTCCACAGTTGGCTGTCCATTTGCCCTTCAAATAATTCTGCCACTGCTCACAGCCATTCCATAAACCAAATGCCAGGAGCCTCCTGACAGTGTTCGGAAATGAAAACATACAAAAGACTTTCCCTACAAGGTCTCTCTCGTTCATAAATTCCCCCAATCCGAGGTGGGGGAAAATGCCTGTTGGAGGTCCCTGAGCTGTTTTCTGGCCATTTAGGTCACTTAACACCTTATCAAACCAAGTCATTTAGAGAGCATTAAAATTAATGTCCAAGAACATTAAATGTAAGTGAACATATCTGGAGGATTTAATCACTCTGTCTAATCAACCCAAAGGCTCTAAAAGCTAAACAAGCAGTCTTGGCCCAGAGTTACATCAGAAAGGTCAATGGGTGCTGAGTTCTCCAGCACCAGATCACAAGCTTCAAAACAAGGACCAGTCAAAAGTGACAAATTCCAGCCATGATGATGTATGGCAACCTTCTCGGGTGACCTGAGGTGGCAACCCACAATGTGATGACACATCCGTGAGGAAGAAATCGTGGACAGCATCAGGGCTGCTGTAGCCCTGTGATGCCATGTAACAGATGCCCACACGTGAGTGTTAGGTTCACCAGACAGCTTTTGGCGCTTTGAAAAATTGGATCAACGCAAACGAATGAGTTCTTAAAGTTCAAAAGGTTTTCTTTGAGGGGGAAAGAAAAAGAAAAAGACTGCTTCCTTAAAATCAGGCAATCACTTGGGAGGCATACAAAGCTATTACTTCCAAATGTCTCTCATTACCATTCAGAGTATTTTTGTCTCAAATTTATGGCACTTTGGTTTTGTTTTCCTTCATATCTTTCTTTATCCAAAGAAGTCCTTTTAATTTGTAACTTGAAAAAAAAAATCCCCACAGACATTCTCAGGCAGCTGTTACCTAGTCTGCACTTTCTACTTTCAAATGGGATCCAATTTTTGCTCATTTCAACCTGAATCCTTTTGTTCAGTATAGCAGAAGCATACATTTCGATTTCAACTGTCTTTTGTCCTTCTCTTGTTAAGGCTTCTAGCCCTGAATAAGAAATGCAAGCTTCTGAAGACAGATTAATAAAAATCAGCAGCAAGAACAGAATTCCGTGCTTGTGAATACACATAGCCACCCTGAAGAGTCTGCATAGTGACTAACACAGACCAGAGTCTCACTTGACAGACAGATGTATTTCTAGTGTCAACATCTTAGTCACTTGAATTGAACAGGCAAACTCACTTGGCAATTCACTTATCACACGAAAACCCCAAAGCTGGTTTCATATTGGAAAATGTTCATGTGCCTTCCAGATGCTGACTGACTACATGAGACAGAAAGCATGTGTGTGTGGTGCGGATAGAGTAGAGGGTATCCCTCCACAACGCACAACAATTCCTCATTAGAATTGTGTGTAACTGAGTTCTATGAAGTGCAGTCTTTGGAATGCTTCAAAGGGTTACAACAAGCTATACATAAAAGGGACCTGTTAGACTAGCAGTCCAGGGGGCTAAGGATGCATGCTGGGAACAGTGGCGAGGGAGGTCAACTCTGGTGGTGGGAATTGCCCTAATTCACTGTCCCTATGTACCTTAAATATAACTGTGAAAGACTTTTATTTTAAAAAAGCAAATTAAAAAAAAAAGAAAACTGAAAACTTTTCAGAGAAGTGAGAATAAAACAGAGTGGTCCCAGACAACTCACTGTTACTTTAGCTTTAGCTAAAATGAAAGGCTTTTAAGTGACATGTTATCTTATTGTCAATTTGAACAAGACTGCAAGAGATTGAATACAAACCACACTATTGTCCTCCTATACACATCACCCACCAGCACACATAGACACACACATGCGTGTGTGCTCATACACACACTGAATTTGTGGATTAAGTTGCTACTTATTTTACAACATGAGCTGTTGTTTTTAGTCAGCTCAATAGCACCCCCAAGGAAAACACATTTAAAAATTTCCTTAGAATTGTAACTGATGCTATTCTCCATATATTTGGGTCTGACAAATGTAGACCCAACGAAGTTCCTTTAAGCTTGCTCTGTTTTTAAGAGTATTAGAAATCCCTACATTTCTTTTTTTTTTTTTTTGGTTGAGGGGAGAAGAGATGTACTTTAGTTACACTGGAGACTTTGAAATAATTCCTTGGGTTCAGTTCCAGATTGGGGGTGGCAGGGGGTGGGAAGGGGAGATCAGTTTGGGCTGGTTTCCAATTCAATCCTGTTTGCAGGAGGAGAAACCTGATCCCACATACACTGGGCTCAATATGAGACCTTTGCTATTTGACGTGGGGGTCTCCAATTTCAATTCTTTTTGTTAAGGGAAAACCTGGACTCAATCCATCTAAGTGAAAGGCAGATTTAAAAGTTATTTAAGTCTGAAAGCAGTAAAATGCTCCTGTAGACACATCTTATTGGTCACAATTATATTTTAAACTTTTCTCTGGAAGACCTAGAAACTCTACCTGTTTCCCATCTAGAAACAACACTTTCCAGAACATCAGAGCCTGAATTTTGCTATTATTCTATCAAATATAGACCAAGATGCTCTTCTTATTTCTAGTGTTCAGTCCACCTTCAGCACTACTACCCAAGATACCAACTCCTAATAATTGTTGTCCTCAAACACTCCCTCAACTTGTCTATGTGGTTATTCACTGCTACTAAGAGAATACTTATTTTCAATATTTGAGGTAGAAATTTCCAAGACAGTAGGGAATCCTAGAAAATCCAAAGGAAGAAACGAAGTAGCAGAAAATTAGCAAACACTGAAAAAAATCAAAATTGTATTCCTAGACATATGCATGCTCTGCTGAGAAATGGCAAAATAGAGATAGAAACAGAATGCTTTTCATCTAAATATTGCACAAGTTCATCAGTTTAATGTAATGACTAACTCATTATAAATTTGACTGAAAGTGATGAGTGCAACCCTGAAAAATGGCCATAGTCCACAAAAAATGCTTGAGATTGACTGCTAAGTGCAACACAGAGCCATGGAGGTCTGAAGAAGCCCACTTAAAGAGGATAAGAACTTCTTAGATCATCTCTGAATTGACTCTATTCATCTGATGAACTGTGGGACAGAGGCAAAAAAAATAGTTTATGCACAATATGTGGTCCAAAATTCAAGACATTGAAGTGCCATATAATTTGTAATGGAAAATTGAACATTGATTAAATGATTCTAGTAATAATGATACTAGTAATAATAATTTCAGAAATTGCTTCCATCCATTCCAGAACTTTATGAGGAGCTTTTACAGCCATGGTTGCAATATTCCTATGCAATCCTTCTTGCAAGGCATCTCATGGAAGTAACCATTACAATGGTTCATGGTGCATTGATTCAGATCTGACTTAATGTCTTTACTTCCCAGAATCAAAGTGAGCACTGTGCACTATGTTTCAAGAGAGTCTGGAACCTAGGTGAATACAGTTTTTAAGACATTTCTAAATAAAGTGGAGGAAGATCATCTAAGAATACTTGACATAAAGGAAATGGGTCATAGTAAGTTCATAATATCTTCCTAGGAATCCAAATTGACTACATAAATAAGAACAAATTAATGCTTCTGAGCTTTAGGGTTTTTTTGTATGTACTCTGGTGCCCATCATAGGCTTATATCCGAGTGATTGAAAAGAGGAAGTGAGGTTACACATAGATCACACTTAAAAGAATGAGTCAGTTCACTAAGTGAATGTTAGCTCCTACTGTTCCTTGCTGGATAGAGGCAATATACTGTACCACTGCCGAAAAAAAATTCACACAGCTTCCATTGATATTATATTCACAGGATGCTATTGGTAGAAATCTCACTCTAGTATCAATATAAGAGCAGAAAAAGGAAAAATGAGGGCAAAACTGATACCTTTTCACTGGATACCCAGTTTTTTAATTCATTTGTTGAGCAATAGATGAAGTTTAGACATGCAAAAATGAAATAAAGAAATAGAGATTTTTAAGAGGAAACACTTGAGGCTACCTTCTCCTTCCACTTATGGGCATGAGGAGTGAGAAATTATATTCTACTGTGCAGTCACCTCCATATGCTGTATATCTAGATCCCCTATAATTTAGGATACTAATCCCCAAAATGTATGCAAAATAACTCATGACTGTTCACTTTCAGACTTTCTGACAATCAAGTGAAAATCAAAAAGTAATAATCTGATAAATTCTGGGTTGTTTCTTGGTGCTTGTACATTTCATCTTAGTTTCCCAAAGGTTGTATGCCAACATGAATCAAATATTATACAATAAGACAATTAATGTGGTACCTTGGCTCAGGATAATAGATTAAGATCAAATATCTCCAATCCCCTACCCAACATCATTAGAAAAAAAATAGATTTAAAATTCTGTTCTGTAGAAAAGTAAGCAATCCATGTAAAGCAATATTGATAAACAAATAAACTTCTAATGGGGTCAATCAGAAATGGCAAGGAATTCTAGAAGATAGAAAACAACTCGGGGGCCCGGGAGATAGCGTGGAGGTAAGGCGTTTGCCTTTCATGCAAAAGGTCATAGGTTCGAATCCCGGTGCCCCATATGGTCCCCCGTGCCTGCCAGGAGCAATTTCTGAGCATGGAACCAGGAGTAACCCCTGAGCACTGCCGGGTGTGACTCCCCCCCCAAAAAAAAAACAAAAAAAGAAAACAACTCGGAGTCCCCATGGATGCTGAAAATGCACCTAACCCTTTCAGCTATATCCTTTGTCCCACATGCAAAACTCTTGCTGGTGCAGTTCAGAACAATAAATCATATAGATGCAAAAAGCAAAGATAAGATAGGATGCAAGAAAAAAGAGCAACGAAAGCCACAGCTCACCAAAAATTATAGTTTCAACTCTTTGTTGCTCTGGATCCTCATAGTTATGGCCTCTCTTTATTCCTTCAAGTTGAAGAATGTTAATGGATCCCTCTGTTGCTAACCACTGGATTCCTCATCTCTCTTTCATTTCCTTTAATCCTACCAAATCTTTGTGGAGACTTCATCCATGAAATTCATCCAGTTACTTCATCTGTTTTGTTTTGTGCTTTTTTTGTCTCAGGACATCAACTTCTCAATATATTCATCCTGTCTCCTATCTGGATCGTAATAATAGTGCAGTATCTGCAAGTGTCTTCAATAATGAAGTAACCGGAGAATAGAATGGCAGGCTCAGGGTTGCCATCTGAACTAAATTCTGAATTACCTTGATTGGAGAGAATTAACTCCCAACATGTTCAAGCCACTCTTACATTCACTACTAACTGTCCAAAGTAGTTAAAAATTGGCATATAACATTTATCCAAAGAAAACACTTTCACATTAAATAATATATTAATACAATTTACTATATTTACATATCACATTGAAGAAAATAATATGATGAGCTCAGTAGGTCCAAAAGTGATGCAAATAAAACTTGATATCGTTTTTAGATCAATATAACCTATTGATTATAGGTAGCTTCTTAAACTTAAATAAAACAGTCACAAATAATAAAGACATCAGGATTGTTAAAAGCAAAATGCTAGATTGCTTACAGTGTTCTAGGAACATAAATGAAAGGAATATGGGGCCCGGGAGATAGCATGGAGGTAAGGCATTTGCCTTTCATGCAAAAGGTCATCGGTTCTAATCCCGGTGCCCCATATGGTCCCCCGTGCCTGCCAGGAGCAATTTCTGAGCATGGAGCCAGGAGTAACCCCTGAGCACTGCCGGGTGAGACCCAAAAACCAAAAAAAAGGAATAAAGTAATTAGAAAAGCACAAAACTCATAAATATTGATATCAAAAGGCAAAAGTATAACAATATGAATAAAATATTTGTTCCATAAACTATATAGATTGCACGTTGGATATGGAGGTTGTGTGAAACCAGAAAATAGCTATCATAGTGGTATAGGCTCAAAGTCTGTCTAAAATGGGCTTAATAAAGCATAGGAGAAAAATTATGCAGATGGGGGAAATAGACATTTCTTTAGAGATTTTCCTTAAATAAAAATGAGAAATTAGCCAAAAGTTAGATAGGAACATGAGGATAAAAGATTGAGAGGCCAACGGAGATTGAAAGACAAGAAAATATGAGGACTTGACTTCTGACACATGGAAAGAGAATAAGCAAGCTGTGGGCAAGTCTAGCTCCAGTGATCAATCCACTTAAGCCACTTTGTATGAAATCCCTAAAGTTGTGACCAGAGGATGATGGAATCACACAATGCCCGCCTTACAAGAGCAAGGATGCACATTTTATTCCTAGTGCTCCCTACATGCCTTGAATCTTATCTTGCAGATCTGCTGTTAGGAAACCCCCCATTTCCACAATAAAGGGTGTTACCGTTCATGCACTGCTCGTAAGTGCATTTGAGCACTATGACCAAAATATTTTACTTTTGCAAAATAAAATGTGTATGAGTACAGTAGCCAAGAATGAAAGCCCTAGTGATCATGAGTGTGAGAGGCATAGTACCTACTCAAAAAGCACTAGAACCGGAAGAGAGGCCAGCACCCATCAAAAGAGTACAAGTGGGGCTAGAGCAATATCTCAGTTAGTAGGGTATTTGCCTTGCATGTAACCAGGATAGGTTTGATCACCAGCATCCCATATGGTCTCCTTAGTACGACAAAAAATTATTCCTGGTCACAGAACCAGTAGTAGCCCTTGAGCATTACTAGCTGTGACCCCTAAATAAATAATAAATAAATAAATAAATAAATAAATCAGAAGTACAACCCCAAGAGAGCACCACAACCTAGCACGTGTCCAATCCTCAGTCACTGCAACAACAAGAGAAGGAAAGGAGGGTAGAAAATTCCTGCATCCTTAATCTTCCAGTTGGGGCTTGTGTGATAACACAGCAGGAAGGGCATTTACCTTGCATGCTGCCAATCCTAGTTTGATCCCCGACATTCCATATGGTTCCCCATGTTAGACAGAAGTGGTTCCTGAATGCAGAGCCAGGAGTATCCCCTGAGAGATGCTAAGTGTGGCCCCAAGACAACAAAACAACAAAAAGTGATGTCAGTTGAGTACTGAAGGGGCCAATTTATGCTCATATACATATAGAAATAATCACTGACATGCCCTATTGGGGCAAATCTATCCAGAAGAGCAGAGTTTCTACTAGAAGAGTTTCTGTCTAGAGATCTCATCCTTTCTTAGAAAAGGACAAGTAATGTTGAAATTGCAGGGCATAGTAGGTTTTCTTTTAATCTTATTTATTATTTTCACCATTCTTTACAAAAGTTAGACATGATGAGGGTACAAATTGTCAACTACCTGTTGATTTTTATGAAAAATATCTGCTTAAGCATTCTGACCCAGCCTCTGATTTTTTATTGTTTCCTGCCACACTTACTACAGATACTCTATCAGTGCTCATCCAGATGCCATGCTTGCCCCAGTTCAAATCATTATTCACAAAATAATCATTAACTAAATGGTAAAAAAAATAACCCACTCTCCTTCTGTATTCTGGGTTGTCAGTGATAAACAGAACAATAATAAAAGTAATTGAATACAACAATCATATGTGCCCCACACATATGCCAAGAACAGATTTATACTCTATACATCAGTGGTTTTGTGTAACGATAGTGTGAAATATCTACCTTCTTGCACACGTGACAGTAATTGCTCTTTTTTTTCTTTTTCGTTGATGTCTTATAACATCCAACAGTGTTACTAACACCTTTTTATTATTCACGCAGAGCAGAGAATTTGTCATTAAAATTGCAGCTGTTTGAACAACCTTCAGAGCAATCAAATAGCTTCTACCTGTGTATGAAGTCTGAGTATGGGCTTGACTGCAGCAAACAGAGAGCAAGATGAACTGAAGATTCTACAGTCTATAAGTTGACCTTCTCTATCTCGTGTGACAGTCTGGAACCAGAAGGATCAGAATTGACAGTCTCTGTTCCAGGATGTCACATAGATATCTCATTTCCTTCTAGTTCATTGCCAGACACTGTCTCAAGTAATATACTCTCACATGTGTTACCCACCACATCTGTATTCCAAGCAGCAATTGAAGAAGTGTGAGGTAAGGAAAGCATCTACCCCTCACCTTTATAGACACTGAAAATTGCAGACATCCCATACAAATCACATGACCACACAGAGCTGGAGAAAAACTGAGTAATTGTATTGCTCAACTTAATTATTAATTTATTAATTTATTCTGGAAGTCCATGTAACTAAGGAAAGCATCAGTTTCTCATTCTGTTGAAAGAGGCAAGCATGGATATGGGTGACCTCTGACATTCTCTGGCAGATCCAGATTTTGTTCCAATTTTCAAATCCTTGAATAAGGAATCTTCACTTTGTTCTTGCTTATAGTGAAAACAAAATAATTTTTTGCCTTTAAGCATCATTGTACATTTGCAATGGGCAATAACCAGTGTTATGTGCCTTGTTAGGGAAAGGCATCACAGCCATAATACCTTCATGCAATCTTTTACTAAGGTTCAATTTGTAAGTATTACTAGAATATAGTTCCTAGCCAACACCTTACTTTCCTCCTTTTTTGCTTATGTAAAATCCTCACAATCACACATTTACTTTTCCATTGAACACACAAATAATCATCTATTGTCATACTTTAATCCTCTATTAACTGTGCAGCACTATTTTGAATTATATTTATTGACATTTTATTGAATTATTTCAAACTGCTATAATTCATTTCAAGTCACTGATCTATTGTTTTAAAATGAAGATATACTCAAGCACAATAAACTATTAAAACAACAAAAAATAACAAAATATAGCCAATGACTGACACGGAAAAGTGAACATGAAGAGACACATTAGAATGGAATTGTTATGTAGGATAATGAATTTCATCTTTTAATGTTGTAATGATTATTAGCTACATTAAGACATTTTCTTGGGGCCCGGGAGATAGCATGGAGGTAAGGCATTTGCCTTTCATGCTAAAGGTCATCGGTTAGAATCCCGGTGACCCATATGGTCCCCCATGCCTGCCAGGAGCAATTTCTGAGCATGGAGCCAGAGTAACCCCTGAGCACTGCCGGGTGTGACCCCCCCAATAAAAAAAGAAAAAAAAAAGACATTTTCTTGACAGTCCTCATCAGTCTTGCATTTCAAATTTTAGTCGCATATTGCAAAGAGTTCATTTCATTGTCTTTTCCACTAAAATGATGAAACTCTTTCAGAATTGCTTGAAGACCTTCAGGGACCCATTAGTGGACAGAGAACTCCACATTGAAAAAATACTCTTTCCTTGCTTAAGTGAGCTCACTGTAGCTTTTGACATCCATTGCAGTGTTCTACTAGTCTGTTTTAGGCTGATGTCACAGTCTATTACAAAGGCTTAAGGCAGGAACTGTATTTTTATTTGGAATGGGTGAGAGTGTAATGGAAGGTCGGACCAAATGAGGACAGAGAGTGAGTAATACTCATTGATTCCTACATTTTAGGCATTTGAAAGTTAGCAATGTAGAGTAAAAGTCAAATTTGATATCTAGTTCTTGCTTTTCTTCTACATTATAGTGAACATTGGAGTTTAAACATCTCTAAACAGCACTATTACATATACTGACATTCCAAGACTAAAGGCCTTATAATAAGTGGAGATAAATGAAGTTCCCAATCAACCATTCCTTCCATATGAATTTTGGAGACCTGAAAATTTGTTGATAGAAAACAACCTGTTAAAAGAAGAACCTCCCCCCTGACATATTTTAAGTTCAGAAGCTTATGGCTGATGGATGAATTCATTCCCAGACCAGAACTCATGGCCAGGGCATTTTGCTTAACTTGATTCTTTTGATAATCTCTTCACTGATTGCCCTAGTTCTATATGACATCATTGGTACCTTCACCAAACTTTTGGAAATGATGAGATTGATTTAGAAAAGCAACATCAGAATAGTCCTTTTCACACAAGTAAAAATTTTGAAATATAAGGAACATGAGCACTATTCATATAATCTATTTTGACAACTCACAGCACTCAACAGAATATTTTTTCTGGCTCAAATTGGATGAAAAATAGGAATGTTGACTGGTGAAGGGAGGTGTTCTATTTATGACTGAAAACCAACTACAATCATGCCTGTAATCATGGTGCTTAAATAAATATTTTATATAAAAATAGATAGAACAAAACTGTTCATATTGGAAAACTCTTCACATATTTTCTTGAAATTGGAGCCTATTGGTTACACATTCCTTCTACTCTATGTGGTACTAACATGAAATACAGCTGAGATAATTATCTGTATTAGTCATCTATTAACACAATAATGCTGCATAACAAATCCTCCTCCCTGAACTCATCACAACACATTGTCATTTAGTTTGCAGATACACATTTGTACTTGTATATGTAAATGGAGTTGAGCTGATCTAGATTGGACTTGGCTACAAATTTCCAGTTAGATCCAGAGCAACAGGTCTGCTCTACAGGTCTCTCATTCTTTGTCAGCCAACAACTATCTGTTTACATTTTCATGGTCGAACTCAGGTCAATATTTATACATATTTATACATTTTATACATTTATACATATCAAGACTCATAATTTTATGAACATAATATGATACAAAGCCAAAATAAATCAAGGGACAGAAACATATACATGTGTACCCCAAGATTATAGCAAGAATGTGACTATATTGAAATATCATACAGGAGTGAAGAATTAGGAGCAATAATTTAGTCAATCACATAATTCCTACATTCTTTATTCCTCACATAACACAGTTCTGAGACCCTTTCCAATCCTGAACGTTTTAATGTTTCTTCTAATTTCTCTAATGATCCAATGGTTTCATAGATATATAATATTTAAAGCCTAATTGACAGTTATAAGATACTTATCATGGATTATCTCTTAAATTTTGATGTTATTATTCATAATCCCTTGCTTCATATAACACCTGAACACACAGTAGAACAGCTTCATAATCTCTTTATTTCTAAAAATTCTACTTTATGTTGCATATGATTCCATTAACTTCTTGGTATAGCTCCGCATCCACGCCTGCCCAGTAGGGCTGACTCCTAAGAACTGTGAGTCTTGTCATTTCTTTGTGTTTCTTTGTCCTCTGCTGTCATCCGGACCTCATGGGAGTGG
>PVKC010031006.1:0-14659 GCA_004027635.1 Crocidura indochinensis
TTTTTTTTTTTTTATCATGAATGGGTATTGGATTTTGTCAAATGCCTTCTCTGCATCTATTAATATAATCATGTGTTATTTTGTCTTTCTTGTTGTTGATGTGGTGTATAATGTTGATTGATTTGCGTATGTTGAATTATCCTTGCTTCCCTGGAATGAAACCCACTTGTTCATGGTGTATAATCTTTTTGATGTAGTGCTGGATTCGGTTTGCTAAGATTTTATTGAGAATTTTTGCATCTATGTTCATTAATGAGATTGGCCTGTAGTTTTCTTTCTTGGCAGTGTCTTTGTCATCTTTTGGAATAAGTTAGCCTCATAAAAGGAGTTAGGAGAATTCCTGTCTTTTCAATGTCTTGGAAGAGCCTGTGGATCAATTGTAGTAATTCTCGAAATGTTTGATAGAATTCACCTTTAAAACCATCTGAACGTGGACTTTTGTTCTTGGGGAGTTTCTTAATTACTGATTCAATGTCCTCAGATATGGTTGCCTGTTTAAGTGTTCTACATCCTCCTTATCCAGTCTCAGAAGATCACATTTTCCCCAAAATCTGTTGGTTTCTTCTGGGTTCTCTAACCTAACTGGGTATAGTTGTTCATAAGTCCTCATGATGAGTTGGGTTTCTTGGGGTTCTGTTGTAATCTCTCCTCTTTTATTTGTGATCCTATTTATTTGGGTGCTTTCCCTCTTTTTTAGTGAGTTTTGTTAGTGGTTTCTTTTATCTTGTTTATCCTTTCGAAAAATCAACTCCTGGTCTCATTGATTTTTTTGTATTGTTTTCTTAGTTTCTATATTGTTTATTTCTGCTCTGTTTTTATTTATTATTTCTTATCTTCTGGTTGTTTTTGGGTTCCTTTGCTGCTGCTTTTCCAGCTCCTTAAGGTGTTCCTTTAAACTGTTGATTTTGTAGTTTTCCTCTTTCCTGACATAGGCCTGTATTGCTATAAGTTTCTCCCTAATTATTGCTTTTGCTGTGTCCCACAAATTTTGACAATTTTTCTCTTCATTAATGTTTGTCTCAAGGAATCTTTTTATTTATTTATTCCTTGAGTTCCTCTTTGAACTATCTGTTGTTGAGCAGCATGTTGTTTAATCTCCAGGTATTGGATTTTTCCCATAGCTTCTTTTTACAGTCAACTTGATCTTTGGTGCATAGTGATCTGATAGGGTGCTTCTAATAATCCTTATTTTTGTGACTTTGTGAAAGTTAGATTTATACCCTAAGGTATGGTATATTCTGGAAAAGGTTCCATGTGCACTTGAGAAGAATGTGTATTATGCTTTCTGGGATTGAGGGTCCTATATAAGTTCATTAGTCCTAGTTCTTCTAATTTCTCATTTAGGGCTCTTATTTCTTTGTTAATTTTCTGCCCAGTGGTGTCCAGTGGTGATAGTGGAGTATTGAAATCTACTACTACTATCACATTTTCTTCCAAATTTTTCTCCAGGTTTGCGAGCAAATGCCTTACATATTTTGCTGGCTCTGCATTTGGTGCATAAATGTTGACAAGAGTTAGTACTTTTTGGTCTAGTGTTCCCCTGATCAGTAAGTAGTGATCCTCTTTGTCTCTGATAACTTTCTTGCAATTTCATCAGATATAAGAATGGCTGTCCCGATTTTTTGTTTTTCATTGGCTTGAATAATTGATTTTCAATCTTTTATTCTAAGTCTGTGTCTATCCCGTACTTTTCGGTATGTTTCTTGCAGGCAGCAGAAATCCAGTTAAAAAAAATTTTTTTTTTGGTTTTTGGGTAACACCCAGCAGCTCTCAGGGGTTACTTCCAGATCTACACTCAGAAATTGCTCCTACTAGCTCGGGGGACCATATGGGATGCTGGGATTCAAACCACCATCCTGTATGTAAGGCAAACACTGTAACTCCATGCCATCTCTCTGGCCCCCGGTTTTTGTTTTCTGACCCAACTCTCTACTATGTGTCTTTTAATGGGAGAGTTTCGTTCATGGACATTTAAGGAGATTATTGACAGAGACGACTATTGTCCAGTTGTATTGTGTAAGGTGGTTGTTTTACTATTGGGTCCTTAGATTGTGAAATTCATCTCTGAGTAGATCATTTAGAAATGGTTTTGTTTGTGCAAAGAATGCAAGTTCTTTTTGTCTGAGAATGTTTTTAGTTCTCCCTCCCAGATGATTGAGAATTTTGCTGGGTAGTGGACTCTAGGTTGGAAGTTTCTTTTATTCAGTCGTTTAAACATGTCATTCCACTGCCTTCTTGCTTGGATTGTTTCAAATGCGAGATCTGGTTTGATTCTTATGTTCCTTCCTTTGACCTTGAGAGTTTTTCCCCCTTATTGCTTTAAGGAGTTCATCTCTCTCTCTCTCTCTCTCTGTCTCTGTCTCTCTCTCTCTCTCTCTCTCTCTCTCTCTCTCTCTCTGTCATTTGGATTACTATATGTCTTGGTGTTGGTTTATTAGGGTCTATTTTATTAGGGACTCTTTCCACCTCCTGGATTTACATTGGAGCCTCTTTCCAGAGGATGGGAAAGTTTTCTGCTATTATTTCCCTGACTACTTGTTCTTCATCTTTCCTTTCTTTCTCCCCTTCTGGTATTCCTACAATTCGTTGATTATTTCTTTTGTCTTTGTTCATTAAATACCTAATATTTTCTTCCAATGCTTTACCTCTTATTTCCTTATTGGCTTCTTTGTCATTTTTGGTTTGTAGTTTTTCTTCAAGTTCTTCTATGCGATTCTCCAATTGTGTAATTCTGGTATTATGGATTTCTAAGAAGTTTTTGATTTCCTTTAATTCCATTTGTATGAATACTCTCATCTTCTGAAAAAGTTCTTTGAGTTGGTTGATTTGTTCATCTACGTATTTCTTTTTTATACCTTTATTTAAACATCTTGATTACAAATATGATTGTGATTAGGTTTCAGTCATGTAAAGAACATCCCCTTCACCAGTGCAACATTCCCATTACCAATGTCCCAAATCTCCCTCCATCCCATCACACCCCACCTGTACTCTAGACAGGCTTTCCAGTTCCCTCATTCATTTGCATGGTTATGGTAGTTATCAGTGTATTTAATTCTGTAACTTCACTCACCACTCTTTATGGTGAGCTTCATGGAGTGAGCTGGAAGTTCCAGCCCTCCTCTCTTTGTCTCTGAGGATGGTTTCAAAAATGACTTTTATTTTTCTTAAAACCCATAGATGAGTGAGACTATTCTGTGTCTATCTCTCTCCCTCTGACTTATTTCACTCTGCATGATAGATTCCATGCACATCCATGTATAGGAAAATTTCACGACTTCATCTCTCCTGAAGGCTGCATAATATTCCATTGTGTATATGTACCAGAGTTTCTTTAGCGATTCATCTGTTGAAGGGCATCTTGGTTGTTTCCAGAGCCTGGTTATTGTGAATAGTGCTGCAATAAAAATAGGTGTGAGGAAGTGATTTTTGTATTGTATTGTATTCTTGTGTTCCTAGGCTCTATCCCTAGGAGTGGCAGAACTGGGTCGAATGGGAGCTCAATTTCCAGTTTTTGGAGGACTTTCCATATTGCTTTTCATAAAGGTTGGACTAGACGGCATTCCCACCAGCAGTGGATAAGAGTTCCTTTCTCTCCGCATTACCACCAGCACTGATTGTTCTCATTCTTTGTGATGTGTGCCAATCTCTGTGGTGTGAGATGGTGTCTCATCATTGTTTTGATTTGCATCTCCCTGATGATTAGTGATGAGGAGCATTTTTTCATGTGCCATTTGGTCATTTGTATTTCTTTTTTTTTTTTTTATCAAAGTGTCTGTTCATTTCTTCTCCCCATTTTTTGATGGGATTAGATGTTTTTCTTCTTGTAAAGTTTTGTCTTGTATCCTGGACACTATTTTTTTGAAGTGCAGAAGCTTCTCAGCTTAATGTATTCCCATCTGTTTATCTCTGCTTCCACTTGTTTGGAAAGTGCAGTTTCCTCCTTGAAGATGCTTTTAGTCTCAATGTCATGAGTATTTTACCTATGTGTTGTTCTATATACCTTATGGTATCAGGTCAGATAGTAAGGTCTTTAATCTATTTGGATTTTACCTTCATGCGTGATGTTAACTGGGGGGGTCTATGTTCGCTTTTTTTCAAGTGGCTAACCTGTTCTGCCAACACCACTTGTTGAAGAGGCTTCCCCTGCTCTGCTTAGGGTTTCTTGCTCCTTTGTCAAAAATTAGGTGCTTGAATGTCTGGGTAACATTCTCTGAGTACTCAATCCTATGCCACTGATCTGAGGATCTGTCTTTATTCCAATACCATGCTGTTTTGATAACTATTGCTTTGTAGTACAGTTTAAAGTTGGGGAAAGTAATGCCTTCCATATTCCTTTTCCCTAGGAGTGCTTTAGCTATTCGAGGGTGTTTAGTGTTACAAATGAACTTCATAAGTGTTTGATCCACTTCTTTGAAGAACGTCATGGGTGTCTTTAGAGGGATCGCATTAAATCTGTATAATGCTTTGTGGGAGTATTGCCATTTTAATGATGTCAATCCTGCCAGTCCATGAGCAGGGTATGTGTTTCCATTTCTGTGTGTCCTCTCTTATTTCTTGGTGCAGAGCTTTATAGTTTCCTTTGTATAGGTCCTTCACAAGATGACTCCAAGATATTTGAGTTTGTGTGGTACTAATGTGAATGGGATTGCCTTCTTAACGTACATCTCTTCCCTATCATTATTGATGTATAAAAAGGCCATTGATTTCTGTGTGTTAATTTTGTAGCCTGCCACCTTGCTATATGAATCTATTGTTTCTAGAAGCTTTTTGGTAGAGTCATCTATGGATTTCTTGATATCACTGACTAGTGATTTCTTGATTTCTATTGCCATGGCTTTCATTGCTATCTTTAGGTCCTCATCTATTGGGCCCGTGCGTTTTGGTGGGCTTGGAAACTTGCTAGGATTACTCCCTATATTCCTGGATTCTAGTATATTCCTTAGTTTACCCATATTTCTTTGCATTTGGTGTTTTGGTTTGGAGTGTTCTGCCTTTGGATCTTAGCCTTCCTTTGTCACCTGTGGCATTTGGCTGGGTCCCTTCTCTGGAATGCAGCCCTTTTCTTGGTCCCTTCTCTGGAGGCAGGTATGATGGCTGCAGTTGTTCAGGTTTGGCACCACCCTCAAGTCTTCTCCCTCACATTACCAACCAGAAGAAGGTGTAGGTTTCCTCCAGCTTGCCCAGCCACAGCAAGATTTTCCCTCTCCCCCTACCTGTCAGATAGTGTAAGGCACCCCTTCAAGCCACCTTCCCCAGCTGCTAATGGAGCGCCAGTCAGAGCCTGGGTCAGGTTTCCCCTCAGCCTACCTGTCTGAAGGCCTGCCTGATGCCTTCCCCAGTCAATAATCCTTCCTAGAATCTTTATTCTTGAGCTGGAGGAGTGTTTCTAGACACTTGACTTCCAAGTTACGGCACCGTTTTCTTCTAGCTGGTTTCAACAGAAGAAATGTCATTTGCTAGCTTTAGTTGCTGAAGATGCTTCTTTCAGGGCTGAGTATCTTCCATTTACCTGGTGAAGGGACCCCACTTAACCAGGGAAGAGAAAACTGAATTGTTTGTGTGTGTTTTTGAGAGAGAGAGAGAGAGAGAGAGAGAGAGAGAGAGAGAGAGAGATTATATGGGATGAAGGAGGCTTGGAGCTACATGCTTGGTCCCCCAGACTCATTCACTCAGGATGAAACTCTGGGGTGGGTCCTGAGCACATCTGTGATGGGCCTGGAAGATGGGGGTTCCAGGGCACTCCACTGAGATCAGGCAGGGGAAGGGGTGCTGCCAAATGGGGGACACCTGTAGGCCAGCCTTTCTGTGAAGGGGCTCTGTTGGGTGCCAGCAGCCCACTGCTTCCTGGGCTCTGCTCTTCCCTTCCTACACCTAAGCCTGAAGACAGATATGGTGATTCTGTCATAAGACCATGAACACCTTCCTTTCCAGGCACGTAACCCACCATCTCTACTGACCATTTTCCATCTGTGTGACCCTGAGGCATGGCTTTCCTTTTCAGGACTGTCCTTTTCAGGTCTGATCTCAGAAAGTAAATGGGTTTATTTCCTGCCTCTGCTGCTGGGCCATCCATACTGGGTTGGCATAGGTGCTTGGTGTAAAAGGAAAATGGTCACCCTACAGGGCAGCACTCATGTTCCATCTGCCCTCCTAGAGCCAGGCTTACAGTGATGCCCAAAAAAGTGCTCCTCACAGCCCCAGGAAAGTTTCTGACACCTCTCTGTCTTGTGAGGACCAGTCTGGCCTGGCCTGGCTCAGCCCTGTGTGCTTCTTTCTTTCTCACTGGCTGAACTGGGGCCTCCAGCCTCTCTATGGGACTTGTGTTCAGTTATTCCTTCCCAGTGCTGGCTAAGATTTGTCTGTGTGTCTCCCTGTAGATCAGCTTCTGAAAAGCACGTGGTTGGGGAACTCTCCCACTCCATGACCATGATGCATGTCTCTGTTGATTTGGTGTTTTACCTTCTTTTGATGACATCTCTGCTTGTCTGTGAAGGCCTCTGCTCTGATATCATTGCCTCTCTGAAGATCACAAGTTTGGCTAGACTTGTGAGGGCATTAACACTATTATCATTATTATTTGTGATTTATTATTGGTTTGGGGATCACTCCTGGTAGGGGTCCCTATATACGGGATGTCAGGGATCAAACCCGGGTTAGACATGTGTAAGGCAAGTGTCTTCTCTGTTGTTCTATCACCTTGCTCCCCAAAAGACAGGACTTTGGTTTGGTCGTTGCAGCATCTAGGAAGATTCCTGAGCATGTTATACTGTGCATAAAGTTAAACTGGGACTGTTCTTCTGTGAGAACCAACCCCCACCCCAAGCCTAGAACCAAGGTGGTCCCAAGCGCCAGTGAAGCCTTTTTCAGAGTAGGCCAGAGTCTAGGCTTGCAGTACTTTTCCACTCTACCCCCTCCACACTGGTAGAGGACGGCAATTAGAAATAAAACCACAGAATGTACCCTCCAAAGGATTGCAGGGATGTCAGGACCCTCCTTGTCTGTTGAGATAAAGGAACTAGATGGGTCTGGAATGTTCTACCAGATAAGGCCCCCTTGACAACCAAAATTGAGTTAAATGAGTCAGAGATAAGTTGAAACATCAATGCTAAAAAATGATGTGATTTGTGGTCAAATGGAAATGAGCCAATCATGTATGCTGTTAAGATTGAACTGTTTGTATTAACAAATGAAATGCTTGTGCTGTTAATGTTTGTGAATTCTATATTAACTGATTAAGAATCTGCTTCAGATTAAGAATTTGCTTGTCAAAACTCCACTGGTTTTTGGACTTGGACCTTGGCTAGATGAATAAAGTCCCTTCTGTGCTTTGTATTACCAGAGGTGTTCTTTGATACTTAGTACTGACTTGGGCGTCATCTCGTACCTTTACACTTCAAACAAGAACCCCAGGAGGCTCTCTTAGATTTGGGGCACTTGGAGCAGGGGTCTGAAGGTCTGAAAGGTTTTCATGAGGGAGCCAAGCCATCCTGCCATGCATAAAGTCATGCCCTGCAGCCAGGTTCCCACCCAGTACTTTGCATGGTCCGTGGTCATGTGTCTGCATGGGGTTTCTCTGAGCAGGAACTTTTTGGCAGTCTGGACACCGCTAAGGTTGGCTCAGCAGGGAGAGGGAAATGGCTTTTCTCCTCCCTCCCTCCCTTCTTCCCTCCCTCCTTCCCTCTCTCCATCTCTCTTTCTCCCCCTCTGTCTCCCTCCCTTCCCCCCTCTTGCCTGACTTCCCTTTTGTATCTCCAGGCATTTCTGAGGGGCCTGAATTAACAGGAGCTTTGGACAGCTCACTCTCCTGCAGGCTGGTATTCTGTGGAACTTCCTCATTAGAGCTACTCTTCCTTGACCTTATGTATATATAGGCCCTGCCCCTTACTGACATTCCACGTTTCACTGAGGGCTTTACTCTCAGCCTCCACCAATGCCACATGGTACAGCCTGGGATCTAATATGCTCTAGAGCCCTTGTGACTCTGGGCTTCTTAGGGGACTCAGGGACTCACTTTCCCATGGCAGAGGCTTAAGTGAGGTTCCTTCCCGGTGTGCAGTGAGTTTTCACCCAGATATGGCCAGGTTCTCCAGCCCAGCATGCCCATCAAGCCCCAGCCAAAAGGGGGAGCTTTGTCTTCTGTAGGTTCAGAGGCCTCTGATCCTGTTTGGGCATCATGTGGAGGTGGGGGCACGAGACTTTTGCGAGATCTATGGCTGCTCCCCACCAGGTTGAGGGCTGAGGTCTCCTGGCCATCTTTGAGAAACTAAGGGGCCCATGCAGGACTGTGTGTAAATTGTTTTTTTTTTTTTTGGGGGGGGGGGGGGGGGGGGGGGTCGGGCCACCCAGTGGCGCTCAGGAGTTACTCCTGGCTCTGTGTGCAGAAATTATTCCTGGCAGGCTCAAGGGTCCATATGGGATGCTGGGGGTCAAACTCAGGATTACTGTGTAGATTGCTGTGCTATCTATCCCTCTGATCCCATTGCAGACTGTTTTGAATGCTGTTCATATTCCCCTTCTTATGTCACTGTATAAAAGAAGATTCGTCTTCTGGTGGAGATATTCGAAGTGATATGCAGGAAGAGGAAAAATATCACATATTCAAAATCAGATTTTCTAGAAATATTTGGTCTGCTGCTAAATTCTCTGGACTTAGTCTTCAGAGGTTTAAAAGGTAAAAATAATATGATTTTCGGTCATAATAAAACTCTTCAGAAGACATTTTATTCAGTCATTTGGAGACATTTGAGTTTCTGAGCTTTCATTCAGCTTCATTGTATGTGTACTTGATTTTATGCAGGAAGAAATTTCTTCCTTTTGGATATTCTTACAAACCTATTGCAGAAGGGTCTAAAGTGCCACCCTGTGGATGGTTCTGGCCCATTGGATCTCTGAGGCCCCTCAGTTGTGTTGGGAAGGAAGAGGTCACCCAGGAGATTGGGTAGTCAGGGGACTCAGCATACTTCCCCCTCAGAAAAGTTTTAGACTATATATTAAAACATATAGTATATACTTACAAATAGATCATATATATTTGGACTGGAGCGATAGCATAGTGGGGGAAGGTGGTTTGCCTTGCATGTGGCTGACTCAGGTTCGATCTCTGGCATCCTATATGGTTCCTTGAGCCTTCCAGGAGTGATTCCTGAGCACAGAGCCAGAATTAACTTCTGAGCGCCACTGGGTGTGACCCCAAATAAATTTTTTATATATTAATAGGAATGTATGTTTTGTATAGTATCTATTATTTATTCTATAGGATTTACTTATTAGATCATTATGGATATATTTGTGAATATTATTCATTATATATTACTATGCTTTATATTATATGTTCTATAATTAATATATTATATATACATATATGTCATTGTTCAAAGTTTAAAAAGTTTGTTATATGCATAAATATAAAACATATTTTACAAAAAATATAAAATCTCTTGTTAGCTGCTTCTGCATTTTCCAAGTCTCCAGTACGTTCTTTGTGAGTCTGGAATCAGTGGTAGCGGGAACACTGTATGAAAGGCAGTGTCCCATCACGATTCAATTCCGTTCATCTTACTAAATGACCACATTCGGAAGTTGTCAGACTTCACAGCAGGTCACAAGGCTTAATTAAAATTCCTAACAAGATGTATTTTTCTTAGTAATCAATCACACACAGAGAGTTTAGGCATTACTCCTAATTTCTATTTAAAAAATTGTCTTCATAAACTTAGCATGAATTTTCCTCACGTGAATGTCCCCCGTCCCCCGTCATGTGCATTCTCCTCTATGTTTATTGCTACTTATCTTAATTCATATTTATTTTCTGTTGCCCTTTTAGCGTTCAGTGTTTATATCTCTTTGCCTTTTTTAAATTGTTGTAACTTTAGTTTACACAACTGTACTCTAGGGTTATGAATTCTGTGTCTCTGAAAAGGACTGGTGTTTGCCCACACTCTGATCTGTCCACCTCTCTAGGACCCTCAGCAGTGTGGGCCATGACTATGGTCATAGCCACAGTCACTGCTTTGATTTTCTGGGTCCTTTATTTCTCTGGATTCCACATTGCAGCAGAAACACATTGTCCTTTTCTTTCTCTTACTCTTGCCACAGGTCCCGATCACTTGCCCACTTCTTGTATTCAGCTGAGGCTTAGAGATTCTGGTTTCTAGGCCAATCTCTCACCTTCTTTCTGGTCACATGGTTCAAATTCAGAAGCAGAGGTAGAGACAGTTGGAACCAGGGTCAAAGCCAGTTGGGGGTTGGGGCACTTATAATCTCCCCATTTTTAAGCACATTAGCACTAATGTTTAGCATTTTCAAATCCACAGTATACAAAGGCAGCTATCTTCACACCAAGAGAATACAAAAAATACATAAATCTTTCCAAGATCGACAGTCCTGAATTTATCATTTTTGCTAAACTGAGAACCAAGTCCTAAAAGTAAAGGAATAAAACACAAGGAATTAGCCAGCATATAGCCATAGTAGGTCACATCTATCTGCCTGTAGATTCTCTTAGTCTCACCTCTGCAGTGTTGTCCGCCAGACTGATACAAAAAAGGCATAATCCGCCAGACCCCACAGGTCCATCCACTGCCTGGCAGTGCCTTCTTCCCTCTCAGGGGACCCAGAACAATTAAGTCATCATCAGAATTTTTTTTTTAAACTTTTTTTTTTTTTTTTTTGGTTTTTGGGTCACACCCGGCAGTGCTCAGGGGTTACTCCTGGCTCCATGCTCAGAAATTGCTCCTGGCAGGCACGGGGGACCATATGGGGCACCGGGATTCGAACCGATGACCTTTTGCATGAAAGGCAAATTCCTTACCTCCATGCTATCTCCCGGGCCCCCATCATCAGAATTTTGTCTGAGCTATTTCTCCCACTCCTCCACTCAGGTTTTTTCTGCTAATAAAACACAAGTTGAATAATTTGATTTGAAGGCCATTCACCCCCTTCCCACCCCCCCAAAAAAACCCCAAAAACTCTACACTTGGGAAGAAAATGACTTATTTTGTCAGAGTCTGGTGTCTACCAGGACTCCTGTGAAGGATGGTCTGGGAGCTGCTTCACAGCAGGTGACTTGGGCTGCCCCAATGCTGTCAGCTGTCAGTGACTAGTCACTAGAGTCACAAGCCTCCGAAGAGCCTCTGCCGTGCCATGGAGGCTGAACTCCAGTTTTTTGGTGGTGGCTTATGCCAATTTGGGACATGAGTGGTGTAGCTGCTAAGTTCTCAGATTTTCTTGACATGGGTAGGAATGGAGCTGGGATGGTGCAGCAGAGATGAAGCAGGGTATGAGTGGGGCCATGTGAGGGGGCGCATCATGCACACAACAGTTGCAGGGGCACAATATCAGCAGAACCCAGGACAGAGCTGTCCCCATCTACACTTGTGGAAAATAGACAACGATGGGTGGATGTTTGCATGCCAGGGTGTTGGATTACTGGGTCCAACTCTACTCAGTATTTGTTCTCCACCGTAGGGTGTGATCTGACGTTGGGTTGGATCTCTCCCTATTTAGTATTTGTTCTCCATTGTTGGGTGTACTCTGGATCTTGCTAAGAAAAAGCCTGGGTCTCAGGAAGGTATTTTATTCTTTCTCTGATTTTCACTAACCTTCCTGTCTCTTAGGAGCTTGTGTATTGGAATTCGTGGCTTGTATGTTGGAATTCTGAATTCATTTTTTTTTTCTGAACCTGTTTTTACCCCTTTTCACCGTGTGTATTATTTCCTGCATTGATGTTTGCTTTTCTAGACTCCTGTCTCTCCACGTCCTGGTTTTGGAGCCTGAGGCTTCATTCTCATCAGGGGGTTTGGATAGGGCCCATAGTTAGTGCCATGGTTCTCTCCGAAATGGGGACCCTGTGTCTCTTCTGCTGCTTCATTTGGGGTCCAGCGAGTGGCAGGGAGAGGACAGTTCATGAAAACTTGCAGCGAGTCAATGTCATCTCCACCAGCAGATCTCATTAGCCTATGGCTGAAGCGTAGCCAGGTGAGTGACTTCAGGAAGGAAGCCACAGATCTGAGAGGGGAAGAGTTGTGAGTAGAGGCAGTGACAGCAGCAATCTGAAGCTGCTTCAGAACTGGTGTTAGATGGGTGACTAACTACCGTAATTAGTACTAATTAGGCCATCTGAGTATTAGTTAATCAGGGTATTAATTAGAATGTTTGTTTCTGTTGCAGGGTCCTGTGAACTCTCAGTGAACCTGTAAGAATGTGTGGTGTGTGTGTGTGTGTGTGTGAGAGAGAAAGTATATGAGAGTCTGTGTGTGAATGTGAATATATGAGGATGTGACACTGTGTATGTGTGTTTGAGTGCAACTGTATATAAGTATGAGTATAAGTATGAGTGTTTCTATGTGTGAATGTGTGTGTATGTGTTGAATGTGTGTACAAGTGTAAATCTGTGTGTATCTGAGTGAGGATATGTGAGTGTGTCTGTGTGTCTATGAGTGAGAGTACCTGAGAATGTGTCAGCCTGTAATATGGCCACAATTCTTGATTGTAGCATCACAACGAACATTATGATCCACAATATTATAGTTTATAATGTATGGTTGTGACATCATAACAGACATCATAATGCACGGACATGACATCATAACACATCATTGTGAAATAACAGCAGACATTATGATGCCCACAACTATGAGGCAATTATTCGATTGTAGTGTCACAATGGACATTATGATGCACAGCAGTATAGGTCCTAATTCATGGTTGTGATATCGGAATGTACCTTATGTTGCACCACAATATGATGTTATAATTCAGAGCTGTGACATCAAAATGAACATTAAGATGGGCCACACCTATGATATCATAGATCACAATTGTGACATCATTGTGGACATTATTGTACACACAGCTGTGAGGTTATAATTCGTGATTGTGTCATCACAAGGAACATCATGTTGAACAACACCATGATGTCATAATTCCTGGTTGTGACATCACCATGAATATTATGATGCAACACGACTGACGTCATTTCCTACAATTGCTATGTCTCCATGGGTATTATGATACACACCACTATGAATGAGGTCACAATTCGTGAGTGTGGAGTCACAATAAGTAGTACGATGCCCACCGCTATGAGGACACAATTCATAATTGTGGCATCACAATGGATGTTATGATGTGCAACATTATGAATGTATGTGCATGACTGTGTGTTATGAATATATGTGTATGAGTGGGTATGAGTGTTTGAGAATGCATGTGAATGTGTGTATGGCTGTGTGTGTGTGTGTGTGTGTATGTGTGTGTGTAACAGCAGTACTAAAAATATCAAACTAGGGGCCGGGCGGTGGCGCTGGACATAAGGTGCCTGCGCTAACCTAGGACGGACCGCGGTTCGATCCTCCGGTTCCCCATATGGTCCCCCATGACTGCCAGGAGCGACTTCTGAGCGAATGGCCAGGAGTAACCCCTGAGTGTCACCGGGTGTGGCCCAAAAACCAAAAGAAAAATAAAACTAAAGTCCCGAGAAAGCTCCATAAAGAACATTTTAGGTGTTCTGGAAGCTTCAATAGGTATGTGACTAACTCATTTTTTTCGTTATTGTTTTGGGTCACACCTGGCCACGCTCAGGGGTTACGCCTGACTCTGCGCTCAGAAGTAGCTCCCGGCAGGCACTGGGGTCCATATGGTTCAGCTGTGTGCAAGGCAAATGCCCTTGGTGCTATCTCTACAGCCCCCAGGCTAACTCATCTTGATGATTCCTGAGGGAGCCTCCCTGAGGATTACTGTGAGGTTGCTTTCAGGAATGTCTGCTGAGGTGGCACCTAAGGCTTCCAAAGGCTTGGGGGCTCCCCTGGCCCATGGCACAGCTGATCAGTAGAAGCTGGAGCACCTGCCTGTGTAGTTCCAGTTGAAAGCAGTGGCAGGGTTCTCCAGAAACCCTGGGATTCTGTTTCTTTAGACACCAGCTCTGTGGGTTCAGGAGGCTTGTTTTCATGGGCATCGTGCCTTCTGGTGGGCAATGCTGCTGTGTCCACCACAGAGTCTCAGCAGCAGCCCCCGAGCACAGCAATGCCAGCTGAATGACAGCTGTGGAGACCTGAGCCTGCTACAGCCCCCACAGGGAAGGTTCAGAGCACAAAGGCCTTTGTGACTGCATCCCCGCCTGCCAGCAGGTGGCCCTGTCAGTCTACCCTTGTGCCCGCCCAGCCCCAGAGCCCAGCAGGATGCCCAGCCCTTACTGTTTTTTTTTTTTTTCTTCCATTCTCCACTGATGACACCATTGATCATAGCCACAGTTTCTAATGTCGCCCGCGTGATCGATCAGGGACAGGGCCCGGTCACCTTGGGAGGAAGATGCCGGACTGGGAGAGGGGATGTTGGACCCAGCCCTATTGTCTTGCTGCGAAACTGATTCCTTCAGTAAAGGCTCATCTGACCTGAGCGTTGGTGTTATTTGTAGGGAAAATCCCTCTGCCTCTGAGGGGTAATGAATCAGCAAACAGGAGGAAGAGGAAGACAGGTTGTTAGGTGCCATCAGTTTGGCCTCTCATTTTGTGAATAATTGCTGTAACAAGACTCCGTCATCCTTCCCTCATCTCAGTAGTGTGGGGCCCCACGTCCCTCTGACTTGGTTGGAAGCCCTTTGAAGACAAAACTTGGTCCTTCTGGTCACTGTTCAGCATTGACACTAGTCCATACTCAG